>CAUYQU010033067.1:0-108559 GCA_963574635.1 Cheracebus regulus
GGTGGCTCACGCCTGTAATCCAAGCACTTTGGAGGCCAAGGCGGGTGGATCACCTGAGGTCGGGAGTTCAAGACCAGCCTGACCAACATGGTGAAACCCCGTCTTAAAAAAAAAAAAAAAGAAAGAAAGAAAAGAAAAGAAAAAGAAAATAAAAATTCACAGAGATATATGAAAAGTCTTCATCTACTCATCTTGTGTACAGCGTGCTATTAAGTCACTTAGTAAAAGTAAGCTTCAATTTCCAGACTCCGTGCTGAGAATCCCACTTCCTAAATTGGTAAAATCTGATTCATCAGAATTGCAATTTTGATCAAAGGCAGTAACTCCTCGCACAAATCATTCTATGTGTGCAGAAAATGGGCAATGAAAACTCCAAGCGGAGTTTTTCTGCTAGGTTATCTGCCGGAAGAAAGGACAAGAAAGGCTAGAAATTGACTCATGGTGCCACCCCCCGATTGTATTAGCACAGCATTCCTTTCACTCTGTCTCTTAGCAGTGCGTGGAACTACAAGGAAACAGCATGCATACCATTGTTTCTGACTAAGACCTGGAGCAAGTGACACTCAAACCCAGCGCTGTTCTTATAGAACATAAGAGTTTTGTTCCCAGGCTGCTTCTCCACCAGCACGTGACAGCCTTCAATCTATGGGAGGCAGTAAGCTGTATATCAGGTTTGCTTCTGCATTCCCAGAGGCCTTCAGCTGCTGTCTCAGGTATGAACCCGAATTGACTCAGGCAAAAATGTGTATGCTTAGTGACTCAGAAGCTAAATCATTAACTTGGTAAATACGTGTACGGGTAAGGAGGAATTCAAGGAGAGACTTAGAATACAGGCCTTTCAGTCATGCCAGTGGTGACGACTGCCTGAGTACAGCGACACTCAACAGTGGCGCTTCTCAGGTGGACCAGTGACTAAGCCTAGAATCACCAAGCATCTTAAATCAGTCATTCTCGGGAGCAAGAATCCACACCGGGTACCTTACAAGGAATGTTGATTTCTATTTTTGAATCTTTACCGGGATGAAACAAGAAAATTTGGAAAAAGCTCCTCGACTTTAAAAATACACACCCATGGCCAAGCATGGTGGCTCATGCCTGTAATCCGTACTTGAGGAGGCCGAGGCCTGTGGATCACCTGAGGTCAGGAGTTCGAAACTGGCCTGGCCAACATGGTGAAACCCCATCTCTACTAAAAATACAAAAATTAGCTGGGCATGGTGGCTAGCACCTATAATCCCAACTTCTTGGGAGGCTGAGGTAGGAGAATTGCTTGAACCCGGGAGGCGGAAGTTTCAGTGAGCCGAGATCATACCGTTGCACTCCAACCTGGGCGACAGAGTAAGACTGTCTCAAAAAAAAAAAAGAATACATACCCACACCCCTTTTTTTTTTTTTTAAAGGGACAAGGTCTTGGCATCTCCCACACAGGCTGGGGTGCCATGGTGTGAACATGGCTCACGGAAACCTCGAACTCATGGGTTCTGGCAATCTTCTCACCTCAGCTTCCCAAGTAGCTGGGACTGGACTGCAGTGGTGTGATTATGGCTCACTGCAGCCTCAAACTCCTGACTCCAAGGGACCTCCCACCTTAGCCTCCTGAGTAGCTAGGACTACAGGTGTGTGTCACCGCATCCGGCTAATTTTTGTATTTTTTGTAAAGATGAGGTTTCACTATGTTACCCAGGCTGGTCTCAAACTCCTGGGCTCAAGCAATCTGCCTGGCTCTGCCTCTCAAAAGTGCTGGGATTACAGGCATGAGTCACTGTGCCTCCACATAACTTTTCACTAGTTGATTTTAACTGGACATATGCATTTACACACACACACACACACACACACACACACACACACACACACACACACCTGCTCTGCCTAGATGTGAAATTAAACTTCTAGAGCACATACATACACACAACGCCAGATAATATGGGAAAAGTGATTACAAACAAGCCCCACTAGATAATGACAAACTAATAATTTTTCAGTCACCTTTGGAAGGCAAGAGGTTTCTGAACCTCTGCAATCCCATTGCAACACATCAGAGCTCTTCTGATGAGCTGGCCTCAGTGTCCTTCCTCCGCCTCCAGGGTGCCTTGGCTCGGGTTCACAGGGCCCATGCCCAGTGGGGCTGGCATGTGTCTCCAGCAGCCAAGCAGACAGGGCCAGCAGAGAGGGAGAAAATCAACGGTAAAGGGAGACGCGCCAGGAGAGCAGGCAGAGTGGCCGGGAAGCCGGCTGAACGGGAGAGGCTGAATGGGCAACTTCAGTCCTTGACAAGGCCTCAGCTATCCCTGCTGTCCTTTCCCGCTCAGTGTGTGGATACCAGGAGGATACAAGCCCCCTTTGCCTGGGCATCACCAAGAATCCATACACCATGCAGTTTATTTTTATTATTATTTAAGTTTATTTTTTTAGATGGTCTCACTCTGTGGCCCAGGCTGGAGTGAGTGGCATGACCTTGGCTCACTGCAGCGTCTATCTCCTGGGCTCAAGTGGTTCTCTTGCCTCAGTCTCCCAAGTAGCTGGGATTACAGGCACGTGGCACCACGCCCAGCTAATTTTTGTTTTTTTAGTAGAGATGGGGTTTCACCATGTTGGCCAGGCTGGGGTCGAAGTCTTATGCTCAAGCAATCCACCCCAGCCTCCCAAAGTGCTGGGATTAGAAGTGTGAGCCACCTCACCTGGCCTATTTTTATTTTTTGAAATAGAGTCTCACTTTGTCACACTTTGTCACCCAGGCTGAGTGCAGCACAACACAGCTCACTGCCTCGACCTCTTAGGCTCAAGTACTCCTTCTTCCTCAGCCTGCTGAGTACCTTGTGCCACAGGCATCTGCCGCCATGCCTGGCTAATTTTTTTTTTTTTTTTTTTTGAGATGGAGTGTTACTCTGTCGCCCAGGCTGCAGTGCAGTGGCGCAATCTCAGCTCACTGCAACCTCTGCCTCTTGAATTCAAGCCATTCTCCTGTCTCAGCCTCACGAGTAGCTGGGATTATAGGCATCTTCCACTACACCCGGCTAATTTTTGTATTTTTAGTAGAGATGGGGTTTTGCCATGTTGGCCAGGCTGGTCTTGAACTCCTGACCTCAGGGGATCTGCCAGCTTCAGCCTCCCAAAGTGTTGGGATTACAGGTGTGAGCCACTGTGCCTGGCCGCCTGGCTAATTTTTAAATTCTTTATAGAGACAGGGTCTTACCCCATTGCCTAGGCTGGTCTTGAACTCCCAGGCTCAAGCCTCCCAAAGTGTCAGGATTACAGGCTTGAGCCACCACCACGCCTGGCCATGTGGTTTTTAGGCCAGCATGTTCTGTAGAGCAAAACATTCAAGATTTTGAAAGATGATAAACTCGACGGACAAGGCGATGCCACCTTGACACTCCTCAGTCGTAGTGCCACTTTGGTCTCGTATTTCAAACCTGGTTAGAGTTTGTCCTCTTCAGGGGTTTGTCTGGCTGTTTTGTGGTGGAGGAGGGATGACAAGACTGATAATGCTTATGATGTGGGTATTGTCTTTTTCTTTCCTCTTTTAGCTTTGTGAAGACAAATAATGGTTAAGGATGGATAAAATTAGCCAGACGTGGTGATGCACGCCTGTAATCCCAGTTACTCGGGAAGCCGAGGTAGGAGAATCACTTGAACCCGGGAGGCGGAGGTTGCAGTGAGCTGAGATTGGGCCATTGCACTCCAACCTGGATGACAGAGCAAGACTCCGTCTCAGAAAAAAAAAAAAGAATGGATAAAATATTTAACAGTGGCCATACATAATTTATTCCTGAGTTGACGCTCATTTGCATGCCAGCAGCTCACTCTCAATTAGGGGTTCTCAAAACAGGGAACCACTGTGTCTCCTTGGCAGACTGACATTGTGCTTATTTTTACTCTTTTCTTCCTAAGGCTAATTGTTTTTACCTTTTCCTTGTTGAATACTCATTCCTAGATGTTTTTATCAACAGACAACAAAAATAAAAACTGCAGGCAGGGCTTTTTGTATTCATATCTGGGCCTTACGGCTTAACGCAGAACTTCAGAGATGTACCTGGGAAGGAAAATGTGTATTTGTATATAAAACTGTTGTATATGAAAAGTAAACCAGTTAAGGAAACTGTGTGCCCACAGAAGGAATGGAGAAATTTTAGAAAAAAATGTATAGAAAAAAGAAAAAAATTTACTATTCAGAGATAACCACTCAAGTTTTTCACCATATATGCACATCAAATATATATTCATAGTAGGCCTATAAATTATTCTGTAGTTTGCTGTCTTTAGAGGACAATTTATTGCACATAACCTTTCTGTCAATATGGCTCTGCATCGTTTATAGTGGCTTCATCATATTTCTCTGTATAGATGCACCATCATTTTGTAAAACCAATTCTTCATTATGAGCTATTTTCATTCATTCGCCATTATCAAGCGTGCTGTGGTGAACAACTTTCTAAATACATCTTTTTCTTACTTGTCCAATTATTTTCTTAGGATAAAAGGAATCTTAAGGTCAAGGCATACACATTTTTTTTGGAAAGGGAGGAGGTGGTTTATGAATATATACAACTTCCTTCCTGAAAAGTTGTTCTAATGTACACACTTAAAGGGATATGTGTGTCTTTTTCTCCTTGAAAACACCAGATTTTATTATTGTTATTATTGTTATTTTCAGATCAGGTCTCAATCTGTCACCCAGCCTGGAGTGCAGTGGTACAATCACAGTTCACTGTAGCCTCAACCTTCCTGGCTCAAGTGATCCTCCCTCTTCAGTCTCCCAAGTAGGGGAGACTACAGGCATGCACCACCACATCCAGCTAATTTTTGTATTTTTTTTTTTTTTTTTTGTAGAGACAGGGTTTCACCATGTTGTCCAGGGTGGTCTCGAACTCTGGGGCTCAAGTGATCCTCCCCTACAGCCTCCCAAAGTGCTAAGTCCTGGGATCAGAGGCGTAAGCCACTGTGCCCAGCCCACTAACAACTACATTTTAGACTTTATTTAGCTAGCACCAGTTTTTCGCCAGTATCCTTTTTTGTTGTTTTTTGTTTTGTTTTTTTGTTTTGTTTTGTTTTGTTATTCTTTCTTTCACCAGTGTCCTTCTTCTGGCTCAAGACCTAATCTAGAATACTGCATTGCATTTTATCCCAATTCTTTTTTACAGCTTCACAATATGTAGCCAATTTCATTTATTTAACAACCCCCTGTGGTTGGACCTTAGGGTTATATCAGGTTTTTTTTGTTTTGTTTTGTTTTTAAGATGGAGTTTCACTCTTGTCACCTAGGCTGGAGTGCAATGGCACGATCTCAGCTCACCAAAACCTCTGCCTCCCGGGTTCAAGCGATTCTCCCATGTTAGCCTCCCAAATAGCTGGGATTACAGGCACCCACCACCACGCCTGGCTAATTTTCATATTATTACCAGAGATGGGGTTTCACCATGTTGGCCAGGATGGTCTTGAACTCTTGACCTCAGATGATCCACCCGCCTTGGCTTTCCAAAGTGCTGAGATTACAGGCATGAGCCACCGTGCCCGACCTATCTCAGTTCTTTTGCCATTACAGCTAATAGCAATCAGTGATTATATTGAGAGGTCATTATGCACATGTGGAAATATATTTGTGAAGTAAATTCCTAGAAGAGGGATTACTGAGTTGAAAGGCATGTGACTTTTCTAATTCTGGTAGATTCTGCCAACTTGTCCTCTTTGGGGGGCACCAATTTCTACTCCCATCCACCAAAGACAAGAGTGCCTGTTTCCCCACAACTTTGCCAATCCTGTAAATTTTCACTAATCTGATGGTTGAAGAATGTATCTTATGCCTGGGTGTGGTGGCTCATGCCTGTAATCACAGCACTTTGGGAGGCCAAGGCAAGCAGATTGCTTGAGGTCAGGAGTTTTGACTTCGTCTCAAAAAAAAAAAAAAGTATCTTATTAGGAGTGAGACTGAACATCTCTTTATATGATTATGAGCTACTTGAATTATCATTTTTTTCTTTTTCTTTTTCTTTTTTTTGAGATGGAGTTTTGTTCTGTTGCCCTGACTGGAGTGCAATGGTGCCATCTCGGCTCACTGCAACCTCCGCCTCCCGGGTTCAAGTGATTCTCCTGCCTCAGCCTCCCGAGTGGTGGGGATTACAGGCACCTGCCACCACACCTGGCTAATTTTTTGTATTTTTAGTAGAGATGGGGGTTTTTTTTTTTCTTTTTTTAGGGATAGGGTTTCACCATGTTGGCCAGGCTGGTCTCGAACTCCTGACCTCAGGTGACCCACCCACCTTGGCCTTCCAAAGTGCTGGAGGAGCAGAATCACTTAAACCCAGGAGGCAGAGGTTGCAGTGAGCCAAGATGGCACTAATGCCCTCCAGCCTAGGCAACAGAGTGAGACTCCATCACACACACACACACACACACACACACACACACACACACACACACACACACACAATGCTTAACATGTCATTCCTAAATTAATAGATTTAAAGTGACCCAAGGGAGACAGGCCAGGCATGGTGGCTCATGCCTGTAATCCCAGCACTTTGGGAGGTCGAGGCAGGTGGATCACTTGAGGCCAGGAGTTCGAGACTAGCCTGGCCAGTATGGTGAAACCCCCATCTCTACTAAAAATACAAAAATTAGCTCAGCATGGTAGTGGACACCTGTAATCCCAGCTACTCAGGAGGTTGAGGCAAGAGAATCACTTGAATTCGGGAGGTGGAGTTTGCAGTGAGCCGAGATCACGCCACTGGACTCCAGCCTGGCAACAAAGCAAGACTCCATCTCAAAGTAAATAAACAAATAATAAATAAAAATAAAATGAAATAGTCTCACTCTGTCACCAGGCTGGAGTCAGTGGCACGATCCCGGCTCACTGCAACCTCTGCCTCCTGGATTCAAGCTATTCTCCTGTCTCAGCCTCCTGAGTAGCTGGGATTACAGGCGTTTGCCACCAAGCCCAGATAATTTTTGTATTTTTAGTAGGGACAGGGTTTCACCATGTTGGCCAGGATGGCCTTGATCTCTTGACTTCGTGATCCGTCCACCTCAGGCTTCCAAAGTGCTGTGATTACAGGCATGAGCCATCGTGTTTGACCTTAAAATACTTTTTAAAAAATGGCTGGATATGGTGGCAGACACCTGTGGTCCCATCTACCTCACATGCTGAGGTGGGAGGATTGCTGGAGCACAGGGGATGAGGCTGTAGTGGGCTATGATGCTGCCACTGCACCCAGCCTGGGTGTTAGAGTGAGACCCTGTCTCAAAACAAAGAAGAAAAACAATGACGGGGACATGGTTGGGAGAATGTTGGTCCTCCAGAGATGTCCACATCCTGATGCCCGGAACCTGTGAATATGCTCTTACCTGGCAAGAGGGGATGAAGGTTGCAGGTGGAACTCAGGTTACTGGTCAGTTGCCGCTGAGATGAGCAGATTACCGTGGCTTATCCAGGTGAGCCCAGCATAACCACAGGGATCCTCAGAAGTCGAAGAGGGAGGCGGCATGAGGAAGACTCAACCAGCCACTGAGGGCTCTGAAGGAAGAACAGCAAGAGCCAGGGAACGTGGCCACCTGCAGACGCTGGAAAGGCCAGGAGCAAAGCCTCCCTGATAGTCTCCTGAGAGGAGACTTCGAGATCCTGTCCACACCTTCACTTTAGTCCCTGAGAACACTTTTGGACATCTGCCCTCCAGAACTGTAAGATATTAAATCTGTATTGTTTTAAGCTATTAAGTTACAGAAACAAAAGTAAACTAACATAGTGGGCTAGACCTACCTAATATTAAAACTTGCTATAAATCCTCAGTAATTGAAATGGTATGGAAATGGGTGGGGTGTGATGGCTCACGCCCATAATCTCAGCACTTTGGAAGGCCAAGGCAGGTGGGTCACTGGAGGCTAGGAGTTCTAGACCAGCCTGGCCAACATAGGGAAACGTTGTCTCTACTAAAAATACAAAAAAAAAATTTAGTTCAGCATGGTGGCCTGTGCTTGTAATTCCAGCTACTCCAGAGGCTGAGCCACGAGAATCCCTTGAACCTGGGCAGCAGAGGTTGCAGTGAGCTGAGATTGCACACACCACTGCACTGCAGCTGGGGTAAATAGAGCCAGGCTCCCCAGTAGCTGGGACTACAGGCGCATACCACCACACCCAGCTACTTTTTGTATTTTAGTAGAGACTCAGTTTTGCCATGTTGGCCAGGCTGGTCTCAAACTCCTGACCTTGTGATCCGCCTGCCTAGGCCTCCCAAAGTGCTGAGATTATGGGTGTGAGCCACCACGTCTGGCCTATTTATTTATTTTTTGCGATGGAGTCTGGCTCTGTTGCCCATGCTGGATGCAATGGCACGATCTTGGCTCACTGCAACCTCCATCTCCCAGGTTCAAGTGATTCTCCTGCCTCAGCCTCCCAAGTAGCTTAGCTTTGACTCAATAAACATTCTTCTACAACTCTTCCTTTTGGCTGCATGAGGTCTGTATGTGAAAGTCCTCTCGTTTATCTTATCAGTTTGTCTATTGTTAGCCATTAAAGCTATTTCTAATTTTTTACTGTTTTGTTTTGTTTTGTTTTTTTTGAGATGGAGTTTCCCTCTTGTTGCCCAGGCTGGAGTGCAATGGCTCGATCTCAGCTCACTGCAACCTTGGCTTCCCAGGTTCAAGTGATTCTCCTGCCTCAGCCTCCCGAGTAGCTGGGATTATAGGCATGCGCCACCACGCCTGGCTAATTTTTAATTTTTAGTAGAGATAGGGTTTCACCATGTTGGTCAGGCTGGTCTTGAACTCCCAGCCTCATGTGATCTGCCCACCTCAGCCTCCCAAAGTGCTGGAATTACAGGCATGAGCCACCGTGCCCAGCTATTTTTTACTATTTTGACTCTGCAAATATTTGCAGACAACCGTGATTTTTTTTTAACTCGAGTTCTTAGAACTGGCACTTTTGGATATAGTGTTATGCAACATACTTGAGGCTTTTTGTTTGTTTTTAATTTTTTTTTTGTTTGTTTTTGTTTTTAACCCTAGCTACCCAAGTTTACAAGAGTCTAAAGGTTTTTATTTTTAATTAATTAATTAATTAATTATTTTTTTTGAGACAGAGTTTCACTCTGTCACCCAAGTTGTTGCCCGGGCTGGAGTGTAGTGGCCCGATCTCAGCTCACTGCAACCTCTGCCTTCCAGGTTCAAGCGATTCTCCTGCCTCAGTCTCCCGAGTAGCTAGGATTATGGGCGCCTTCTACCATGCCCAGCTTATTTTTTGTATTTTTAGTAGAGACGGGGTTTCACTAGGTTGGCCATGATGGTCTTGAATACCTGACCTTGTGATCCATCCGCCTCGGCCTCCCAAAGTGCTGGGATTACAGGAGTGAGCCACCACAGCTGGCCAAGTATTGTATGTCATACATATCACTAGATTTCCCACTAGAAAGGTTCCTCCGAATGTTTTTCCTCTTTTCTCAATCATCTGACTCAAAGATTCAAGGGTTGTTCTCTTATATTCTGCTTGGTGGTCCAAGCTCCTTCTTCATATTTTGTTGTTCTTCATATCAGCACTAGATATTATCCTTTTTCAATCTTTCATAGCCAGGTGTGTGAAAAGCAGTTTTTTTTTTTTTTGAAACAGAGTCCCACTCTGTCTCCCAGGCTGGAGTGCTGTGGTGCGATCTCAGCACACTGCAACCTCCACCTCTTAGGTTCAAGCAATTCTCCTGTCTCAGCCTCCCAAGTAGCTGGGATTACAGGTACGTGCCACCACGCCTGGCTAATTTTTCAGTATTTTTAGTAGAGACAGGGTTTTGCCATGTTGGCCAGGCTGATCTCAAACTCCTGACCTCAGGTGATCTGCCCACCTCAGCCTCCCAAAGTGCTGGGATTACTGGAGTAAGCCACCTTGACCAACTACAAAATGTTATATCTGTACAATGCAAGATGATTTTTTGTTAAACAGGAATGAAGTACTGGGCCAGGAGGGATGGCTCACGCCTGTAATCCCAGCAATTTGGGAGGTCGAGGAGGGTGGATCACCTGAGGTTAGGAGTTTGACACTAGTCTGGCCAACATGGTGAAACCCCATCTCTACTAAAAACACAAAAATTAACCGGGCATGGTGGCAGGTGTCTGTAATCCCAGCTACGCGGGAGGATGAGACTGGAGAATCGCTTGAACCGAGGAGGCGGCAGTTGCAGTGAGGCGAGATTGCGCCATTGCACTCCAGCCTGCGGGATAAGAGCGAAACTCTGTCTCAAAAAAAAAATACTGATACATGCCACAACATGGATGAACCTTGAGAACATTATAGTAAGTGAAAGAAATCAAACACAAAAGGCCATATAGTATATGATTTTATTTACATGAAAATATCCAGAAGAGCCAAATCCACAGAAACATAAAGTAGATCAGTGGTTGCCTTGGAGGTGTAGGGGAATGAGAGGGTGGCAGAGTGATGATAAGGTGTGTGGGGTTTCTTTTTTGGGTCATGAAAATGATGACTGAGGGGCTAGGCGAGGTGGCTCATGCTGTAATCCCAGCACTTTGGGAGGCTGAGACAGGCAGATCACCTAAGGTAGGGAGTTCGAGACCAGCCCGACCAACATGGAGAAACCCCCATTTCTACTAAAAAATACAAAAAGTTAGCTGGGTGTGGTGGCACATGCCTGTAATCCCAGCTACTCGGGAGGCTGAGGCAGGAGAATCACTTGAACCCGGGAGGCGGAGGTTGCGGCGAGCCGAGATCGCACCATTGCACTCTAGCTTGGGCAACAAGAGCGAAACTCTGTCTCAAAAAAAGAAAAGAAAATGATGACTGCACAGCTCCATACATTTACTAAATTCACAAACTTTACTCATTCAAAATATGTCAACTCTACTCTGCCAGATGAACAAGACCAATGCTGTTCTTGTCTTCACGGGACTACTGTTCTGGTGAACTTCATCTGAAACTTTATCCTTGCACAGAAAATACTTGTCTTGAACTTCTGAGGTCAAGTGATCCGCCTGCCCTGGCCTCCCAAAGTGCCAGGATTACAGGCGTGAGCCACTGTGCCCGGCCTAATTGACATTCCTTGAAGCATAGCAGTCTTCAGGTGATTGAACGAACCTGCCTATTCAGGATCTGCATTTTTAACAAGAGCCACACGTGATGTCATTCACCTGATACATTCCTTTCGAAAAATCTTTTTTTCTTGTTGTTGTAGTTTTTAGAGACAGGACTCACTATGTTGCCCACACTGGCCTCAAACCTCTGGGCTCAAGGGATCTTCTTGCCTCAGCCTACAGAGTAGCAGGCATGCACCATCATGCCTGGCTCATTCAAATTTGGGAGGCATGGATCTAGAGGTCAACCTTTTACCCAAAGCAGAAACCCTGTGTGATTTCAGTTGTCAAAATTTTATGTCAACTCTCTGTGCAAAGCACACACCCCATCTGCACCATCTCTATGTATCAGGAACAGGCTGGGAAGTGACAGTTGAACTCTGCTAGAATTGTCCCACCTGTCAGGACTGACTGCATGGAGAGCCTACCTGTCCACTTGTGTGTGTCTCACCTTTATTTATTTAGTTAGTTAGTTAATTAGTTAGTTTGAGACGGAGTCTCACTGTGTCCAGGCTGGAGTGCAGTGTCGTGATCTTGGCTCACTGCAATCTCCACCTCCCGGTCCAGCAATTCTCATGCCTCAGCCTCCCAAGTAGCTGGGATTACAGGAGCGCACCACTACGCCAGGCTAATTTTGTATTTTTAGTAGAGACGGGGTTTCACCATGTTAGCCAGGCTGGTCTTGAACTCCTGACCTCAAGTGATTGACCCACCTCAGCCTTCCAAAGTGCTGGGATTACAGGTATGAGCCACCACGCCAAGCCAACTTTATTTTTATTGTTGAGACAGGGCCTTGCTCTGTCACTCAGGCTGGAGTACAGTGACATGAACATAGCTCACTGCAACCTCCATCTCCCTGGCTGAAACAATCATCCCATTTCAGCCTCCCAAGTAGCTGGAACTACAGGTGCACACTGCCATGCCCGGCTAATTTTTATTTCTATTTTTAGTAGAGATGAGGTCTCTCTATGTTGCCCAGGCTGATCTAGAACTCCTGAGTTCAAGAAACCATCCCACCTTGACCTCCTTTGTGATTGCAAGCATGAGTCACTGTGCCTGGCCATTTCACCTTTAGATACCCTTTTCCTTATTTCCAGGGTCGGCTTCCCTTTGGCAGTGTCTCTGTATTTGTTTTGTGTGTGTGTGTGTGTGTTGTTTTTTTTTTTTTTTTTTTTGCATAATGATTTCATTATATGTATTTGTTTTCTACTGCTGCCTGACAAATCACTGAAAACTTAGCAGCTTAAAACGACACACATCAGCTGGGTGTGGTGGCTCACACCTGTAATCCCAGCACTTTAGGAGGCTGAGGCGGGTGGATCACCTGAGGTCAGGAGGTCGAGACCAGCCTGGCCAACATGGTGAAACTCCATCTCTACTAAAAATACAAAAAAAAAATTAGCCAGGCATTAGTGGTGGGTACCTGTAATCCCAGCTACTTGGGAGGCTGAGGCAGGAGAATCTCTTGAACCTGGGAGGTGGAGGTTGCAATGAGCCGAGATAATGCCATTGAACTCCAGCATGGGAAACAAGAACAAAACTTTTTCTCAAAAAAATAAAAAAGACACACGTTATCTCAGTTTCCCTGGGTCAGGGGTCTTGGAACGGGTTACCTGGGTCCTTGTCTCAGATCTCAGAAGGCTGCCATCAAGATGTTGGCTGGGGCTGTCTGAGGCTCCAGGCCTCTTCCAAGCACATTCAGGTAGTTGACAGAACTTAGTTTCTTCAGTTGCAGGTCTGGGGACCTCAGCTCCTGGACACCTGTAGCTCCCTGCCACATGGCCCCCAAGGGCAGGTCACAGCATGAATGTTCATTTCTTTCCAGGCCAGCCAAGGCCTGTTTCTCTGCCTTCCTCCACCTCTAAACCCTCTTTTAAGGGCTTGTCTGATTAGGTCAGACTCACCCAGGATAATCTCTCTCTCTTTTTTTTTTTTTGAGACAGAGTCTTGCTGTGTCACTCAGGCTGGAGTGTAGTGGCACAGTCATGTTTCACTGCAGCCTCAGCCTCCTGGGCTCAAGCAATCCTCTCACCTCAGCCTCTCACATAGCTGGGACTATAGGCATGCACCACCATGCCCAGCTAATTTTTCCATTTTTTGTAGAGACATGGTTTCACCATGTTTCCCAGGTTGGTCTTGAACTCCTGAACTCAAGCGATCCTCCTGCCTCTATCTCTCAAAGTGCTGGGATTACAGGCATGAGCCACCACACCCAGCCATGATCTCCCTTTTGATTAACTCAAAGTAAACTGATCAAGAATCTCATCTCTGGAGTGATATCCAGAGTCTCCACTGATCTAGCCCATCCTGGAGGGGAGGGTGCAGGGCATGTCCACCCAGGGGCAGGAATCCTGGGGCCATTTTGGAATGCCAGCTTCCTCAGCTTGTGTAGCACAGCACCAAGGGGTGCCACTCAGATGTTCATCTATGTGAGTGGTGCAGCGGCTAGCCTGCACAGTCACGTGGAGGCCGGGGGCGGGGCGGGGTTCTATGGCTTTTGTCTCTCTGGTTCAGTTGGACTTCTTAGAAGCCTCGTATAATTCATTGAATCTTTCCTCCTTGTGATCTTCCTTCAGAGAATTCAAGCTTTCTCTGGGCAAAACAGCTCCAGCTCCCTCAAACTGGCATCACACGACATGACATTTTTTTTTTTAATAGAGATGGGGTTTCTCCATGTTGGCCAGGCTAGTCTCGAACTCCTGACCTCAGGTGATCTGCCCACCTCGGCCTCCCAAAGTGCTGGGATTACAGGTGTGAGCCACCGTGCCCGGCCAACATTATTTTATTTTTTTTAAATTTTAAAAAATAATAGAGACAAGGTCTCACTGTATTGACCAAGCTGGTCTCGAACTCCTGAGCTCAAATGATCCTCCTGCCTTAGCTGGCCAAAGTGCTAGGATTACAGGCATGAGCCTCTGTACCCAGCCAACATGACTTTATATTCAGTTTCTCAACAGACACAGATGCACAGTTGGTGATGGTAAAATTAAAACTTCAGCTGAATTAAATTTAAGAGAGTTTAATTGAGCAGTGAACAATTTGTGAATCAGGAGCCTGTCAAGCCAGAGTAGGCTCAGAGACTCCATCCAGCACAACCACATGGTAGAAGATTTATGGACAGAAAAAGGAAAGTGACGTATAGAAAATGGAAGTGGTGGCCAGGAGTGGCGGTTCACTCCAGTAATCCCAGCAGTTTGAAAGGCTGAAGCCGATGGATTGCTTGAGGCCAGAAGTTCGAGACCAGCCTGGCCAACATGGTGACACCCTGTCTCTACTAAAAATACAAAAATTAGCTGGGCATGGTGGCGCATGCCTCTAATCCCAGCTACTCAGGAGGCTGAGGCATGAGAATCACTTGAACCCAGGAGACAGAGGTTGCAGTGCTGAGATTGCATCACTGCACTTTAGCTTGGGTGATAGAGCAAGACCCTGTCTCAAAAAAAAAAAAAAAAAAAGAAAAAAGAAAGAAAGAAAGAAAATGGAAGTAAGGTACAGAAACAAACAGATTGGTTACAGCTTAGCATTTGCCTTATTTGAACACGGTTCAAATAGTTGGCTACATTTGATTGGCCAAAATTTGGTGATTAGCACAAGTGTAGACTAGAGTCTATTTACACCTCCACTTGTTTTTGTTTGTTTTTGAGATGGAACTCTTGCCGGGCCTTTAATCCCAGCACTTTGGATGGCTGAGGCAGGTGGATCATGAGGTCAAGAGTTCAAGACCAGCCTGGCCAACATGGTGAAACCCCGTCTCTACTAAAAAATACAAAAATTAGCCGGGTGTGGTAGCACATGCCTATAATTCCAGCTACTCAGGAGGCTGAGGTAGGAGAATCACTTGGACCCGGGAGGTAGAGGCTGCAGTGAGCCGAGATCGCGCCACTGCACTCTAGCCTGGGCGACAAAAGCAAGACTCCATCTCAAAAAAAAAAAAAAAAAAAAAAGATGGAGTCTCACTCTGTCACCAGGCTAGAGTGCAGTGCCTCAATCTCAGCTCACTGCAACCTCTTCCCGGATTCAAGCAATTCTGGTGCTTCAGCCTCCCAAGTAGCTGGGACTACAGGCACCTGCCAGCATGCCCAGCTAATTTTTGTATTTTTAGTAAAGACGGGGTTTCACCATGTTGGCCAGGCTGGTCTCGAACTCCTGACCTCAAGTGATCCTCCCACCTCGGCTTCCTAAAGTGCCAGGATTACGGGTGTGCACCACCGCGCCCAGCCAACACCTCCACTTGTTATAGTTCACGATGTACAGAGAAACCTTTAAGCTGAACTTAAAATGCGTAAGAAGACAGCTTTAGGCTAATCTTGATTTACAGCGACAGATACCTTGCCTGGCAGTGTCACCTGCTGTCTTATTTATCTGGCCACCCTCTTTGCCCTTCCTTGAAAACAATCTAGTTTGTCAAAATTCCACTTAAAATGTAGTATTTATTGAGTGCTTACTCTTTACCGTTGTTTGAAGCAGTGTGCATAATGAAATTGTTCTTACTGAATTTCTTTTTCTTTCTTTCTTTCTTTTTTTTTTTTTTGAGACAGGATCTTGCTCTGTCACCCAGCCTGGAGTGCAGTGGCAAGATCTCGGCTCTCTGCAACCTCCGCCTCCCGGGTTCAAGCAATTCTTGGCCTCATCCTTCCGAGTAGCTGAGATTACAGGCACCCACCACCATGCTCGGCTAATTTTTGTATTTTTTAGTAGAGACAGGATTTCTCCCTGTTGGCCAGGCTGGTCTCAAACTACTGGCCTCAAGTGATCCACCTGCTTTGGCCTCCCAAAGTGCTAGGATTACAGGTGTGAGCCACCAAGCCTGGCCACAAACACAGATCTTTTAAATAGACTCTGAGTTCAATTTAAGTCAGATCTTTTACATGGGCTCTGAGTTCAATTTAAGTATTTTAATTTTGAAATAAAACACAAAATTAACCGGGCATGGTGGCGCATGCCTGCAATCCTAGCTACTCAGGAGGCTGAGGCAGGAGAATCGCTTGAACCTGAGAAGCAGAGGTTGTGGTGAACCGAGATCTCGCCATTGCACTTCCAGCCTAGGCAACAAGAGTGAAACTCCATGTCAAAACAAAAACAAAAACAAAAACAAAAGAGCTGCGTTTGTCACATGAACTGCTGAAAACAAGATTTCCCATATCCTCATTAAGGTAAAAGCATTTTTAAAAAAATTTTCTACATTTTTTAATGCAATTGCTTTTGGCTATTGTTACAACCCGAGGCCCCGCTCACCTATTCATGTTGTTGATATGACTGCAGATTTCTTTTTTTTTTTTTCTTTTCGACTGCAGGTTTCTTATAGAACAGCATCTCATTTATAAAGCACATCCAATGCCATACCATGGACTCCAAAGATGGAAAAAGTCCTTTGTGGCTGGGCATGGTGGGTCATGCCTGTAATCCCAGCACTTCAGGAGGCTGTGCTGGGAGGATGGCTTGAGCTCGGGAGTTTGAGACCAGCCTGGACAACATGCTGAAACCCCGTTTCTACAAAATTTACAAAAATTAGCTGGTCATGGTAGTCCCAACCTGGGAGGCTAAGGTGGAAGGATTGGTTGAGCCCAGGAGGTTGAGGCTGCAGTGAGCCCCGATCAGTGCCACTGCACTCCAGCCTGGGCCACAGAGAGTGAGACCCTGCCAAGGCAAGAAAAGAAAAAGAAAAGAAAAGAAAAAGGCCAGGCACAGTGGCTCACGCCTGTAATCCCAGCACTTTGGGAGGCTGAGGCAGTTGGACTGCCTGAGCTCAGGAGTTCTTTTTTTTTTTTTTCAGACAGAGTCTTGCTCTGTCGCCAGGTGCCAGGCTGGAGTGCAGTGGTGCAATCTCGGCTCACTGCAATCTCCGCCTCCTGGGTTCAAGCAATTCTCCTGCCTCAGCCTCCCAAGCAGCTGGGACTACAGGTGTGAGTCACCATGCCCAGCTAACTTTTGTATTTTTTAGTAGAGACGGGGTTTCACCATGTTGGCCAGGATGGTCTCAATCTGTTGACCTCATGATCCAACTGCCTCGGCCTCCCAAAGTGCTGGGATTACAAGCATGAGCCACCATGCCCGGCCAGTTCTTTTTTTTTTGAGACAGGGTCTTGCTATGTTGCCCAGGCTGGAGTGCAGTGGCTATTCACAGGTGCGATCCCACTACTGATCAGCATGGGAGTTTAGACCTGCTTTGTTTCCAACCTGGGCCAGTTCACACCTCCTTAGGCAACCTGGTGGTCTCCTGCTCCCAGAGGTCACCATACGGATGCTGAACTTAGTTCGGACATCCAATCGGCATGGCGCACTATAGCCCAGAACTCCTGGGCTCAAACCATCCTCCCACCTCAGTCTCCTGAGTAGCTGGGACTACAGGCACACACCACCATGCCCGGCTGAGCTCAGGAGTTCTAGACCAGCCTGGGCAACACAGTGAAACCCGTCTCTACTAAAATACCAAAAAAAAAAAAAAATTAGCCAGGTCTGGTGGGGTGAGCCTGTGTTTCCATCTAGTTGGGAGGCTGAGGCAGGAGAATCGCTTGAACCTGGGAGGCAGAGGTTTCTGTGAGCTGAGATTGTGCCATTGCACTCCTCCAGCCTGGGTGAAAGAGTGACGTCTCAAAAAAAAAAAAGGGAAAGGGAGAGAGAAGAAAAGGAAGGAAGGAAGGAGGGAAGGAGGGAGGGAGGAAGAAAGGAAGGAAGGAGGGAGGGAAGGAGGGAAGAAAAGAAGGAAGGAAGGAAGGGGAAAAAGAAAGAAAGAAGGTAAGAGAGAGAAAGAGAGAAAAGAGAAAGAAAGACGTTCTTAGACTCTTAATGAAAAGCTGGTGTAGTGGCTCATGCCTGTAATCCCAGCACTTTGGGAGCCCTAGCAAGTGGATCACATGAAGTCAGGAGTTCTAGACCAGTCTGGCCAACATGATGAAACCCTATCTTATTTAAAAAAAGAAAAAAATCTTAATAAAAGAAGAGAGAAAGAAGTTTTTAGAATCTTAATGAGCAGAAACACAAGTTTCTGAGACAAGAAAACAAATATGTCTCAAACAGTTTAAAGAATACGGTTTTTATACAAGGGTATTTAGCAATTTTCTAGCAGGTTCAGATCTATCTCTATGTGATACAATAGGTGCAAAGCTCAACCGCTCTACTTAACGGTAACGTGTGGGGGCCTCAGTTTCTCCAGCTGTAGGACTGGAAAACCAGTCAATTCCTTTTTTATAATTTTGAAATCCAGGAAACGCCAGAACCATTAGCTTTTTGTTCCCATCAGTTTGGCCTAAAGGCACTGAAGTGAACAGATAGGCAGTTATTCAAGGCCTCTATTTAGTTCATTTAAGGCGAACATCCATGCACACGTTTTGCTGAGAAATATGCTTACATAAGAGGATGCTGCCCCAGCTTCCCTGGGACTTCATGTGTGTGTATGTGTGTTTGTGTGTGTGAGAGTGTGTGTGTGTGTGTTTGTTTTTTTGGTTTTTTTTGAGACAGAGCCTTGGCATGTCGCCCAGGCTGGAGTGCAATGGCACAGTCTCAGCTCATTGCAACCTCCGCCTTCCAGGTTCAAGCGATTCTCCTGCCTCAGCCTCCCGAGTAGTTGGGACTACAGGCACCTGCCACCACACCTTGGCTCTTTTTTTTTTTTTTTTTTTGAGATGGAGTTTTGCTCTTATTACCCAGGCTGGAGTGCAATGGCTCGATCTCGGCTCACCGCAACCTCCGCCTCCTGGGTTCAAGCAATTCTCCTACCTCAGCCTCCCGAGTAGCTGAGACTACAGGCTGTGCCACCACGTCCAGCTAATTTTTTTGTGTGTGTATTTTTAGTAGAGACGGGGTTTCACCATGTTGACCAGGATGGTCTCGATCTCTTGACCTAGTGATCCAGCTGCCTCGGCCTCCCAAAGTTCTGGGATTATAGGCGTGAGCCACCGCGCCCCGCCCAATTTTTGTATTTTTAGTAGAGACAGGGTTTTACCATGTTGGCCAGGGTGTTCTTTATGTCCTGACCTCAGGATCCACCTACCTCAGCCTCCCAAAGGGCTGGGATTACAGATATGAGCCACCATGCCCGGCCCCTGGGACTTCTTATCAAATATGCAGTATGTGCTTTATGTTAGCCTTCAACAATCCAAAGAGTTCCCATTCTGAAACACATCTGGCCCCAGCAGTTTTGGATGAGGGGTAACGCCTGTAACACCCAGGGGTGGCTGAGAGCAGTGACTGAGAATCCATGGACAGCACTGAAACTCACCCTTCAGGGGACTTCTGATGTCCTTGCATCGGGCAGTAGTTTCTGCCACTTACTGTTTAGATAGAGACAGAGAAAACAAGTAGGGACACAATTTCAGTAGCTGGAAGGGAGAACATTCCTTTGTCCTCCAAGTAGGTGACTCTCCTCTCACTTCTCAAGGCCAGGGAAGCTCTGCCATGAGGCTGAACCCAGCACTCAGGGAGCACTTGGAACCACCCTTTGGCTTCTTACCTCTAAAGCTACAAGACTCTGTGGAAGGGAAGAGAAAAACTCTCAAATGACTGCAGAGAATTAGCTTTCCTTATCAGGGAGAGAATGGGAAGCTGCTATTGCTGTTTCCTGTTACTGTAGTGAAAATTTCAAAATTATGACATTAAAGTGTTTTTTTTTTCTTTTTTTGAGATGGTAGTTACCCAGGATGGAGTGCAGTGGTGTGATCACGGCTCACTGCAGCCTCAGTGTCCCAGGCTCAAGTGATCCTCTTCCCTCAGCCTCCTGAGTAGCGGGAACTACAGGTGCATGCCATCATACCTGGCTAATTTTTGTGAAGATGGGGTTTCATCATGTTGCCCAGGCTGGTCTTGAACTCCTGAGCTCAAGTGACCCATCCGCCTTGGGTGGCCAAAAATGTGTTTTAATACCTGGGTTTTTATTGTTGGTGGTGGTGTTGGGCTTTTTTTTTTCTTTAATGTCTTTATTTTTGAGACAGCATCTTACCTTCTTGCCCAGACTGGAGTGCAGTGGCACGATCTCAGCTCACTGCAACCTCTACCTCCTGGGTTCCAGCAATTCTCCTGCCTCAGCCTCCCGAGTAGCTGGGATTACAGGCATGTGCCACTACTGTCCAGCTAATTTTTGTATTTTTACTAAAGACAGGGTTTCACCATGTTGGCCAGGATGGTCTCGAACCCCTGACCTCAAGCAATCCACCCGCCTCAGCCTCCCAAAGTGTTGGGATTACAGGCATGAGCCACTGTGCCCAGCCAATACCTGGTTTTCACTATGCTTTTATAAAAATGGGATGCGCTTGAAATTACTTCACTAGTGGGGAAATAGACCCTAAGCAGGAGAGCAACTTCACGTTTTATTTAGTTTTTGCAGAGAGAGGTGCTCAGGCTGCTCTTGAACTCCTGGTCTCAAGCAATTCTCCCGCCTCAGCCTCCCACAGTGTTGGGATTACAGGGGTGAGCTGCTGCCTGTCTCGTGTTCTTTATCTAGACTGTGGGGATCATCCCAGGACCTACTTGCCTCACAGAGTGTGGTGGAGATCCAGTGAGGGCATCTATGTCAACAGCTTACAACTGCCTGGCAGGTAGTAAGGGCTCCAGACACATTTTACAGATCAGGGGTCCCAGACAAAGCTATGCCAGTGCTGAAGAGTGCAGACTGGAATCACCTAGGGGCATTGTGTTTTGTTTGTTTGTTGAGATGGAATTTTGCTCTTGTTGCCCAGGCTGGAGTGCAACGGTGCCATCTCGGCTCACCGAAACCTCCGCCTCCTGGGTTCAAGCCATTCTCCTGCCTCAGCAGGAGGGATTACAGGCATGTGCCACTATGCCTGGCTAATTTTGTATTTTTAGTAGAGATGGGGGTTTCTCCACGTTGGTCAGGTTGGTCTCAAACTCCTGACCTCAGGTGCTCCACCCACCTCAGCCTCCCAAAGTGCTGGGATTACAGGCGTGAGCCCCGGCCACACCCAAGACCAATTAAATCACAGCCCCTCTGGGTGGGGTCCGGGCATCAGTATTTTCTGGAAGTTTCCCAGGAGTGTTCAATGTGCAGCCACATTTGGGAACTGTCTAGTCTAGAACTTGGTGTGCCTGAGGTCTGCGCTGGGAGAACTGGCTTTGAAAAGACACCGACAAGCAGTCATTTTGTAGCTAGAGGTGAAGCAGATGGCGACGGGGCAGAAGGGTGTGGGACCCAACGGGGTCTGCGGCTCCCAGGGGCCTTCGGGTCTGGCAACCACCGGCACCCCCATCCCCCCAGGCTGGGATGGAGCCACTGCCTGCACCCGAGGAGGCCTCCAGAGCAGGAGGCGGGAGCAGCAGCTCTGAGCCCCGCTTGGGCACCAGAGGGAGCTCGTGGGGACGCGCCACGGCTCCATCCCTGCAGCTGGTTCAAACTGGTTTGGACAGGGTGCGGCCTGGGCGGGCTGCATTCCAGGCCCCAGGCTCGCGGCTGTCGGGGCCTCCCCAAGGGCTGCAGACCTAGGCCAGGGAGCACCAAGGGCAGGGCCCCGGGGCAGGCGCCCAGCACCCTGAGAGGCTGCGGAGGTGTTGAAACCCCAACGCGCTTTGTGTAAAATCATTACTTGGCCTCCCACGGGGTCCCTGACTAACGCTGGCAGCGCGGCGGAGCCCCCGGGCAGGGGTTACTCTCAGACATCAGCGCGCATTAGAATCGATGCCGAGCTTGTGAAGTGCAGGGGCCCAGCGCCGCCCTCAGCAAACAGCCTGATTCTGAACGTCCGGGGTGGGCTTCTGGGCATCTGTATGTTTAGCAAAATATTTTTAAGGTACAATCACACATTGAGAAAAAAAGGCTAGAAAGAAAATGATTGTCAACCCGCCAACTGGCCCAGGGTATGAATTGCTGGGACATTTGTGAGGGACACAGAGACCCCTTCCCAGGACTTCCTCTCCCCAGGGAAGAGGATTCAGGCAATGAACACTTTTAGGGCAATTTTGTTTTTCCTTTTCTTTCTCTTTTCTTTTTTCTTTTTTTTTTTTTTTTTTTTTGTTTTGAGACAGGGTCTGGCTCTTGTCACCCAGGCTACAGTGAAGAATTGATCTTGGCTCACTGCAGCCTCGACCTCTGGGCTGAAGCGGTCCTCTCACCTCAGCCTCCCAAGTAGCTGGGACCACAGGCATGTACCACCACTCCTGGCTAAGTTTTGTATTTTTTGTAGATACAGGGATTTCACGATGTTGGCCAGGCTGGTATCAATCTCCCGGCCTCAAGTGATCCGCCCACCTCAGCCACCCACTCCCAAAGTGCTAGGATACACGCGTGAGCCACAGTGCTAAGCTGGCATATTTTTTATTTAATGAGTCAATTTAGACATTCACACAGTTTTGATATTGTTACAAACATCAGCCAAAGAAGTAAAACATTCCAAATATTGAAATCCTTTTCAGCCAAACACGAGGTCAGGAGTTCAAGACCAGCCTGGCCAACATGGCAAAACCCCATCTCTCCTAAAATTACAAAAATTAGGAGTGGTAGCACATGCCTATAATCCCAGCTACTTGAGAGGCTAAGGCGGGAGGATCACTTGAGCCTGAAAGATGGAGGTTGCAGTGAGCCGAGATTGTGCCACTGCACACCAGCCTGGGTGACAAAGTGAGACTCTGTCTCAAAAAAAAAAAGAAAAAGAAAAAGAAATCCCTCTCATACCCCTCCCCAGTTTCTTCTCCCCCACTCTAAAGGAGCCACTGTGGGAACATGGGTGCCTCGTTTGCATGCACAGCTTTGTACTTTGCTCCATCTGTCCGTGTCCATAAACAATATACAGTGTGGTTCTGCGTGGTTTAAAAACCGTGCTCATGGCACAGTGCCCTGCAGAACCTTCTGCTTTTTTTTCCGTAGCTTTATGTTTATGAGATTTATCTGCCAGAAGTTTGCTGTGCTCAGGTCAACTGGCTGATATGAGGCCAGTCCTGGGCTCTTTGTGGGAGATGGCAGCCAGCAGCAGCCACGGGCATGGGTCTGAGGCCGGCTTCTAGGGGATGTCGAGGAGGGCTCGGAGCATCCGGGAAATCACAACAGTGACGAATGGCCAAGTGTGGGTTCAGTGAGTTCCTATAAAACCCTTAAGCACAAGCACTTGAGGCCCAAGTCTCTGCCAAGAATTTTCCAGAAAATGACTTTGGCCTGAAGGCCTGGGCATTTGGATTGGGAGAAATTAGCAGTGGGCAGATTTGGAAGTGGGAATTGTGCAGTGATGGACACAAAAGGCAGATCAAATGTGTGTTGTTTAGGCCCCACCTAGGATTGCCAACTACATTATCAATTTGGATTTAATGGAGAGGACGGTGTGGGACAGCTTATTTATTTGCACCCTTGATACCAGCCCCCCTTAAAAAAAAAAAACAGGCCGGGTGTGGTGGCTCACACTTTTAATCCCAGCACTTTGGGAGGCTGAGATGGGTGGATCACCTGAGGTCAGGAGTTCGAGATCAGCCTGACCAACATGGAGAAACCCCATCTCTTCAAAAAATATAAAATTAGCCTGGTGTGGTGGTGCATGCCTGTAATCCAAGCTACTGGGGAGGCTGAGGCAGGAGAATCACTTGAACCTGGGAGGTGGAGGTGGTTGTGGTGAGCCGAAATTGCACCACTGCACTTCTGCCTGGGCAACAAGGGTGAGACTCCATCTGAATTAAAAAAAAAAAAACAAAAACAAGAGACAGGGTGTGTTCTTGTTCACTGTGTCAGGTAGGCTAGAGTGCAGTGGTGTGATCACAGCTCACTGCAGCCTTAACTCCTGGCCTCAAACAATCCTCCTGCATCTGCCTCCCTAGTAGCTAGGACTACAGGTGTGCACCACCACACTCTGCAATTTTATTTTTTCTTTTATTATTATTATTTGAGAGATGGAGTCTCCTTATGTTGCCCAGGCAGCTCAGCACCCCCTTTTTTTTTTTTTAAGATGGAGTCTCTCCCTGTCCCCCAAGCTGGAGTGCAGTGGCAAAATCTGCACTCACTGCAACCTCTGTCTCCCGGGTTCAAGTGATCCTCCTGCCTCACCCTCCTGAACAGCTGGGATTTACAGGCGCATGCCACCACACCAGGCTATGTTTTTTTAATTTTTTTTTGTAAGTAGAGACAGGGTTTCACCACGTTAGGCTGGTCTCAAACTCCTGACCTCGTGATCTGCCCACCTCCACCTCCCAAAGTGCTGGGATTACAGGCGTGAGCCACCTCGCCAGGCGAATCATTTTTTTTAAAGCCAATTTAACATTTAAAGAAAAGTCAGGCCGGGCGTGGTGGCTCATGCCTGTAATCCAAGCACTTTGGAGGCCAAGGCGGGCGGATCACCTGAGGTCAGGAGTTCAAGACCAGCCTGACCAACATGGTGAAACCCCGTCTTTAAAAAAATAAAAAATAAAATAAAATAAAAAAAAGAAAAGTCAGCTGGGCGAGGTGGCTCAGGCCTGTAATCCTAGCACTTTGGGAGGCCGAGATGGGTGGATCACCTGAGGTCAGGAGTTCAAGACCAGCCTGGCCATCATGGTGAAACCCCATCTTTAAAAAAAAAAGAAAAAAAAGAAAAGTCATCAGGCCGGGCGAAGTGGCTCAGTTCGAGATCAGCCTGGCCAACATGGCGAAACCCCATCTCTACTAAAAACTACAAAAGTTAGCCAGGTGTGGTGACAGGCACCTGTAATCCCAGCTACTCGAGAGGCTGAGGCAGGGAGATAATTGCTTGAACCCGGGAGATGGAGGTTGCAGTGAGCTGAAATCGCACCACTGCACTCCAGTCTGGGCGACAGAGTGAGACCCTGTCTCCAAATAAATAAATATCATCAAACAAAAATCAAAACTCTAGATTTTTCTTATGCCTATTTGCCTTTTAGTACTTTCCTCATTAGCACTGCTGGGGTGGGAGACGGGGTGCGCCTCTCTCTCTTCAGCCCTAGGGCCTGTAAAGGGTCTAGGCCAGCCTCCGAGGGCGTCGAGGGCGTGGGGGGCAGTTGTCAAATTTAGTGCGCTCAATCATTTCCTGGTGAAGCTTATTTTAAAAGCTGCCCCTAGGAGGAAGACGAGGACCGTTACACTTGGGCTTCCCTACCTTCCAGGACCCTCCGCCCGCTGCAAACTAGATGCCCTAGTAGGATGGGAACCGGCGGCGGGGGGAGGAGGGAGCGGCTTTGGGCTTCCTCTAGGACAGCGCCTCTCTAACCCGGACGCCCGTTGGAATCACCTGGGGAGCTTTAGAAACTACTGATGCCCAAGCCCCACCCCGAAGGATTCCGACTTTTTCTGCCTGGCGCGAGGCCTGGCTCCCGGGCTTTTAAAAGCTTCTCGGGGATTCTATTGTCCGCGGGGGCCAGGAGCCCGTGCCCTACCGGGATTCCGATGGGGAGGAGTGGCTTACCCCAGTAGTTCTCAAATTTAGCTTTGGTTCAACAATTTGGTTGAAACCACCTAGCAAACATCAAAAGATCCTGATGCCCAGGTCCCCACCCAGAGACTATGTGGTCCGGGCTTGAGAAATTCTGAAAGAGCTCCAGGTGACTGCCATCTGCAAGCGAGTTTGCAAAGCCCTGGTGCCCAGGTGCTGCGGGGGCGGGGCGCAGCGCGCACTTCTCGCCACTAGGTGGCGCTGCCCACTCGGCCCGGCGCTCCTGGAGCCGCGAGCCGCCGCCGCGGTGAGCGCACCTGCCCCGCCTCCGCCAGGCGGGCCGCGGGCGGGACTTGCAGCGGGCCGGGGGCGGGGCTCTGAGGCCCGGGCGCAACTACGGGCTCCCAGGCAGCCTCAGCCAGCTGGACCTCGCCGTCCTCCTGATGCTCCTCGTGGACGCCGACCGGCCGGAGCCCATGCGCAGCGGAGCGCGCGAGCTCGCGCTCTTCCTGACCCCCGAGCCTGCGGCCGAGGTAGGGGACTGGGCTGTAGCGTGGAGTTGCAGGAGAGGGGGCTCCCGGTTGGGGGTCCGGGCTCCGAACAGGGACCCACCGCTTCGCCGGAGCATCCTCTCGCTCTCGGAGTTGGGGGGCCCGGGGATTCCCCTTTCCTGGAGGGTGGCTGCGGGGCGCCACCCGGAGATGCGCAGCGGGTCGTCCCTGCTCCCTCCTCCGGGCGACACCGGGCCCCGGAGGCCCAGGCTCTCCTTCCCTCCCCTCCCAGGTCAGCATCCGCTGGGTCCCAAGACGCCGCCCTTTGCCAGGCCGGCCCTGGGGGAGCGGGACCCCGGGACCGCCCCTGCCCTGGCTGCCCCGGAGCGGTGCCCAGGTCGAGCGGCGCCTCAGGCTGCGGCTGTGCCGGGAGCCCCGAGGCCGCGCTGCGCCGCTGCAGCTCGGAGCGAAAACACCACGCCTCTGTCTGCGCTTTCTATTTTAAAAGCACCAAATGAAAACCAGATCCAAAACGAGACCCTCTACCTTCCGGCTGAAGGCATCTGTCGACGGTGCTGTGAAAAAGTTATTTACCTGAGTTCACTAGGAGTTATTTACGACCAGAAATTCAACCCATTTTCTTTTTAAACCACAAAAGCAGTTCGAGAGTATTTAAAATAAAGGCTATGCTTTCTCTTTTCTCTCCCACCCTAATTCTAGTTTTCTTAGAAAACCAGCGTTAACAGTTCGGTGTAAATCATTCTGGACGTTTAAAGTGCATTTACAGGGCCCGGCGAGGTGGCTCACGCCTGTAATCCCAGCACTTTGGGAGGCCGAGCGGATCACAAGGTCGGGAGATCAAGAGCATCTTGGCTAACACGGTGAAACTCCGTCCCTACTAAAATTACAAAAAAAAATTAGCCGGGCATGGTGGCAAGCGCCTATAGTTCCAGCTACTCGGGAGGCTGAGGCAGGAGAATCATTTGAACTTGGGAGGCGGAGGTTGCAGTGAGCTGAGATCGTGCCACTGCACTCCAGCCTGGGTGACAGAGCGAGACTCCGTCTAAAAAAAGAAAAAGAAAAAAAGGCACGACAAATGTAGATTTATGTATATCTGTATATGTCTAGGCAAGTATTGGCTCGAGCCAGTGGTGTCAGCATTCTGGGAGGCTGAGGCGATGCCTGAGGTGGGGATGGGGATGGTGGACGGGAAGGTCGAGGCTGCAGTGAGCCTGGATCATGCCACTGCACCCCAGCCTGGGCCAGAGTGAGACTGTTTTTTAAAAATCTGTCTCGCCAGGTGTGGTAGCTCACACCGGTAATCCCAGCACTATTGGGAGGCCGAGGCAGGCAGATCACGAGATCAAGTGTTCGAGACCAGCCTGACCAACATGGCAAAACCTCGTCTCTAATAGAAATTTAAAAAAATTAGCTGGGCATGTAATCCCAGCTCCTTGGGAGGCGGAGTCAGGAGAATTGCTTGCACCTGGGAGGTGCAGTGAGCTGAGATTGCAACATTGCACTCCAGCCTGGGCAATGAGTGAAACTCCCTCTCAAAAAAAATGCGTAAAATCTATCTTTCCATATATATATTTATTACATATTTTTTTTTTCTTTTTATTTTCTTCTGTATTTTTTTTTAACAATTTTGAACAGAACAGTTTTTAGTTTTTAGGTTTGGTTTTTTTTTTTTTTTTTGAGACAGGGTTTCACTTTGTCACCCAGGCTGGAGTGCAGTGACACAATCAAACCTCAGTGCAGCCTCAACCCCCTGGGCTCACACAATCCTCCCACCTCAGCCTCCCACGTCACCAGGACTACAGGCACACCACCGTGTCAGGTTAACTTTTTAAACAAAGTTCTTTTGTAGAGACAGAGTCTCACTATGTTGCCCAGGCTGGTCTTGAACTACTGGGCCCAAGCGATCCTCCAGCCTCAGCCTCCCAAAGTGCTAGGCTTACAGGTGTGTACCATTGTGGCCAGCCCATTTATGCTAGTTTTATTATCATTTTTTTGAGATGGGGGTTTCGCTGTTGTTGCCCAGGCTGGAGTGCAATGGTGCAGTCTCACCTCATCGCAGCCTCTGCCTCCTGGGTTCAAGTGATTCTCCTGCCTCAGCCTCCTGAGTAGCTGGGATTACAGGCATGCACCACCACACCTGGCTAATTTTGTATTTTTAGTGGAGACAGGGTTTCTCCATGTTGGTCAGGCTGGTCTTGAACTCCCGACCTCAGGTGATCTGCCCGCCTCGGCCTCCCAAAGTGCTGGGATTATAGATGTGAGCCACCGCGCCTGGCCTATGTTCGTTTTTTTTTTGTTTTCTTTTATCTAGGAAATCACTGAGCTAACGGCCTATATGAGTTTTAAACAAAACCTCGCTGCTGTAATACTGTCCTGCAACTTGCTTTTTTTTCTTTACTCAAAATCGCATGGGCAGATGGGTGGGGACGGCAGTGGGAAGGTATGGGGCTTCATTTTGGTGTGATGAATGTGTTCTGGGTGTTAGATAGTTGTGATGGTTGCACAAATTTGTGAATATACTGAAAATTGCGGAATCATACACTTTAAAAGGATGAGTTTTGTGGTTTGTGAATTTTATCTCAATTTAAAAAATAACATGGAGGCAGGGCACAGTGGCTTATGCCTGTAATTCCAGCGACTTGGGAAGCTGAGGTAGCAGGATCACTTGAGACCGGGAGTTCAAGACCATTCTGGGCAATGCCGGGAAACCCCTGTCTCTACAAAAAATGTTAAAAGATAAAAATTAAAAACAATTTAAAAATTAAAAATAATGTGAATATGTTTCCATAAACACTGTCCAATAGAAATATAATTGGAGCTACAAATGTGAGCCACCTATGCAATTTTTAGTGTTCTAGGAGCTACATGAAAAACAGGTGGCCAGGCACCGTGGCTCACACCTGGAATCCCAGCACTCTGGGAGGCCAACACGGGCGGATCACTTGAGGCCAGGAGTTTGAGATCAACCTGGCCAACACGGTGGAACCCCATCTCTACTAAAAAAACAAAAATTAGCCAGGTGTGGTGATGCATGCCTGTAACCCCAGCTACTCAGGAGGCTGAGGCACGAGAACTGCTTGAACCTAGGTAGCAGAGGCTGCAGTGAGCCAAGATCACACCATTGTACTCCAGCCTGGGTGATAGAGTGAGACTCTGTCTCAAAAAACAAAACCAAACCAAACAACAAAGAAAACCCAGAAGAGAGAAAAAAAGAAACAGGTAAATTAATTTAAATATATTTAAAATAATAGTATATCTGGGCCAGATGCAGTGACTCACAGCTGTAGTCCCAGCACTTCAGGAGGCTAAAGCTGAAGGATCACTTGAGCCCAAGGAGTTCCATACCAACCTGGGCAACATAGTGAGGCCCGTCTCTAGTTAATAAAAAAATAAAAATAAAAAGTATCTCCAAAATATTTCAACATGTGATCAATAGAAAAAAGTTAATGAAATTTCACATTCTGTTCTTTGTCCTGCGTTTTCAAAATCAGGCTTTTGACACTGAACTTTTCAGTCTATGTCAGCTTGGACTGGCCACATTTGAAGTGTTCAGTAGTCCCATGAGATGTGTGGCTTCCATGTCAGAGAGCCTGGGTCTCCGTCACTTTCTGACTTCCTAGTGTCTCACGATGAAATGGTAATTGTTCCCATTCCTGAGCACACACTGTGTGGCGCCAGTTTGCCAAACTCTGTTCATGGCTTATGTCATTGTCATGGCAGTGACCCATGACTGGGATAGTGTTATGTCGATTTTATGGCTCAGCATACGGAGGCCCTCACAGGCTAAAGGAGATCGTGTGGATGTAGTGTAACTGACGAATCCTTCATGAATGGTTCAGGGCTGCTGCGTTTTGCCAGGCAGGGTCCTGGGGGAGGCTCAGCGCTCCCCAAACACACTTTGGTCTAGTGTCCCAGGGACTCAGGGGCAGGCAGTTAGGTTCTGTATGACTTTTCACTGTCTTTAGGTCCCGAGTGTGTTTTTTGTTTCTTCTCTCCCTTACTCTCAGCAGGAAGATGTCATTGTGCCCGGTGGCTAAGCCCCAGCTTCATTTTGTCTCTATTAGGAATAGTCTTTAAGAGAAACTGCGTATATTAATTTCATTTTCTCACTCAGGGCTCTCTTTAGCTCAATCACGGATTTGCTAATGCTCATTTGTAAGGGACATGTAATAAAGAGCCCCAACTCCCTGTAGCTCCATGCAGCAATAACCCACTTAAAGCGCTTGCTGAAGTTTATTTACCAAAAGAGACAGAAACTGCGCCAGAGCAGAGTCACGTGCAGCCTCCTCTTTTAAAGCTTAATTCATTAGCAGATCCCCAAACTGGAACAGTTTCCAGGGGGGCAGATGAGCAGGAAGAGGGGAACCTGGTTTGTGAACAGGCCTGGACAGCAGCTTCCTCCCTACCAGCCTGTCTCCCAGGGACACTTTTGCCTCTTCCACAGAGCAGTAGGAATCTCAGTCCAGTCAGCCCCGGCCCTAGGGGATCCTGGGCTTCCCATGAAGTGGGGCCTGCTTCATTCAGCCTCTGTATGTTCCAAGTCCTTCCTGGAGCTGGGGACACCACAGGCAGTGAGATGTGCAAGGCCCTTGCCCCGTGGCATTACCAGACAAGTAAACACATAACAAGGCCAGCTGCAGTGGCTCACACCGAGAATCCTAGCATTTTGGGAGGGTGAGGTGGGCGGAGACCAGCCTGGGCAACATGGCAAAATCCTGTGTCTACAAAAATTAGCTGGGCATGGTGATAGTGTGTGCCTGTGGTCCCAGCTACTAGGGAGGCTGAGGTGGGAAGATCACCTGGGCTCTGGGAGGTGGAGGTTGCAGTGAGCTGCAATCGCATCACTGCTCTTCAGCCTGGGCGACAGAGTGAGACCCATCTCCAAAAAGAAAACAAAACTGTAACAAATAACACCTCTAAATCGTAACGAATGCTAGAAAGCACACAACGTGGGCGAATGTGAGCTAGAGTGCCTGTGTGTGCACAGAGATTAAGGAGGGTAAGCAGAAGGTTACTGTCTGGGTAGGTGCAGTCATGGAGGTCTTCCCTGAAAAAGCACTGTCTTAGGATGAGCCCTGAGCCTGAATAGGAGTTGGCTGGCTGGGGAGAAAAATACCCCAGGCAGACAGAACAGTTCTTGCAAAAGCCCTGGGCGTGAAGCTGGGGAGTCTTGGGGGATAGAGAGAAGAGCAGCTGGTGGGAGGGGGAGCAGCAGGAGATGTGGCAAGTGAGGGGCACAAGCTCTGCCTGGACTTCTCACTGCTTTTCCCAGGTGGAGCAGCTGCTGAAAGGGCGGTGCCTTGAGCTGGGTTGGCAGGTGAGTTACTCTTTCCACGGCCTCTGGGGTTTTCTGTTCAACCCATTCCCTGCCACCCCTCTTTCTGGTGTGAACTTCCCACTCCCTTTTTTTGTGTGTTTTTTTTTGAGACAGAGTCTCACTCTGTTGCCCAGACTAGACTGCAGTGGTGCAATCTCTGCTCACTGCAACTTCTGCCTCCCAGGTGCAAGTAATTCTGCCTCAGCCTCCCTAGTAGCTGGGATTACAGGCGCATGCCACCATGCCTAACTGATTTTTGTTTCAGTAGAGACAGGGTTTTGCCATGTTGGCCAGGCTGGTCTCGAACTCCTGACCTCAGGTGATCCACCTGCCTCGGCCTCCCAAAGTGCTGGGATTACAGGCGTGAGCCACCGCGCCCGGCCTGTACCTGGTATTTGTAACCACACACGAATTAGCTCAGGGCTCGCAAACCGGTGGCCTAGAAACCTCATCCAGCATCTGAACTGATTCAGAATTCAGCCCTTGTTGGGTTTTAGAAATGGAAATTTTTCTTGGAAAAATCTGAGTTTCTTGTTTACTTTCTTAAATGGACAGTCTGATGATACTAGGACAGTGTGCCCAAGTAGTGGGCCTCTACCACAGTGGCACTGCTCCTTGTCTAGGATGATTGTCACCCTCATCCTAAAGGCAGTGTCAGTTACCAGTTACCATTTACCTTCTGCTTGAACTTTTGATTTTTCTTTTTCTTACTTTTTTTGAAGTGGAGTCTCACTCTGTCACTGAGGCTGGAGTGCAGTGGTGCAATTTTGGCTCACCGCAACCTCCACCTCCCAGGTTCAAGTGATTCTCCTGCCTCAGCCTCCCAAATAGCTGGGATTACAAGTGCCTGCCATCATGCCTGGTTAATTTTTGTATTTTTAATATAGATGGGGCTTCACCATTTTGACCAGGCTGGTCTTGAACCCCTGACCTCAGGTGATCTGCCTGCCTTGCCCTCCCAACGTGCTAGGATTACAGGCATGAGACACCGTGCCTGGCAAACTTTTGATTTTTCTCATCAGGATGAGAGAAAAGGGAAATATTCCTCCAATCTCTGTACCTGGACAAAAGTAGAAAAATGTAAATTAGCCAAAGGTGGCCTTGAGTTTCAAGAAAAATGTGGGAGAGGCATTTTCTTTGCAGAAGCTAAGAATAGTACGTCCAAGCGGCAAACACAGTGTGCCTGTGGGAACCTTCCTAGCTTGTGTCCTCTTGTGTGATCTGCTGGTCCCCTTTGGGCATTCAAGTTTGGGATGCTAGATTAGAAGTCTGCAGTAGGGACCTGGGCAAGGTGGCTCATGCCTGTAATTTCAGCACTTTGGGAGGCCGAGGCAGGTAGCACTTGAGGTCAGGAGTTTGAGACTAGGCTGGCCAACATGGTGAAACCCCGTCTCTACTAAAACTATAAAATTAGTTGGGTGTACTGGCAGGTGCCTATAATCCCAGCTACTTGGAATCTGAGGCAGGAGAATTGCTTAAACCCCGGTGGTGGAGGTTGCCGTGTGCTGAGATTGCACCATTGCACTCAGCCTGGGCAACAAGGGCAAAACTACATGTAAAAAAGTCTGTTGGGTGGTACTCCAGGGCATGGTCTGCTGTCTCAAAAATGTAATTCCAAGATTTATTCCTTAAAATTTTTTTGAGATGGGGTCTTGCTCTGTTGCCCAGGCTGGTCTCAAACTCCTGGGCTCAAGCAATCTGTCCACCTCGGCCTCCCAAAGTGCTGGGATTATAGGCGTGAGCCACCGTACCTGGCCAAGTTCTTAAATTGTATGGCAAACCTGCATTGTGCCAGACACTGTGTCAGGCACTGGATGAGACCAGCAAAACAGGTGGGGAGGAAGATAAGCAGACTAGTGACAAACAAAGTGACTAAATGGTGATAAATGCCACGCAGGAGACACCTGAGGGGTGATGCAGGCTGAGGGGAAGGAGGGTGGGAAGGACCAGAGAACAAAGGTCTGCCAGCAGATGGCTAGCCATAGGGGAAAGATGAGGAACTGGGAGGTGCCTCAGTGGAGAGACCTTGGTGACCACAGTGAGCGTCGGGGGAGGTAGACAGGGCCACACTAGGGCCTGGGTCCCCAGGGGAGGAGTCTGGATTCTGTTCTAGGGTCATGCATAAAGGACAGGATCTGATTTATCAACTTGTGTGAGGCGTAGTAGCTCACGCCTGTAGTCCCAGCACTTTGGGAGGCTGAGGTACGAGGATCACTTGAACCCAGAAGTTTGAGGCTGCACTGAGCTATGAGCACCACTTTACTCTGGCCTGGGTGACGAGCAAGACCCTGTGTCAAAGATAATAACAAATGAAAAGGTTCACAGACTGGTGGCTGCAGTGCTAGAATGTATTGGGGGAACCACAGTGGCCGCAGGGAGACCGGAGGCGGCTGCCGCGCCATCTAGGTGGACGAGGGCTGAGCTGGCCGCCTCCCTGCACCAGAACCAGGGCCAAGGCGGGTGCTGGGAGAGGCAGCCTCTCTCACATGTGCCCGATTCTACCCACAAAACCTCCCAGCGGCAGAGGGAGCCTGCTTCAGGGCTCTGGCAACCTCTTATCACAGGACACGTCCTTGCTTTGGGTGAGGGTCTGCCTAGAGCCTTGGATGAAGATTCCCCAACTGGCCGACCCTCAGCGTCACACAGAAGCCTTAAAACAAACACGTTAGGCCAGGCATGTTGCCTCATGCCTGTAATCCCAGCATTTTGGGAGGCCAAAGTGGGCAGATCACTTGAGGTCAGTAGTTCAAGATCAGCCTGGCCAACATGGTGAAACTCCATCTCTATTAAAAAAAAAAATACAAAAATTAGCTGGGCATGCCAGTGGGCACCTGTAATCCCAGCTACTCGGGAGGCTGAGGCAGGAGAATTGTTTGAACCTGGGAGGTGGAGGTTGCCTTGAGCTGAGATCACACCACCATACTCCAGCCTGGTGAGAGAGAAGGAGACTGTCTCAAAAAACAAACAAAACATGTTGGCTAGGCATGGTGGCTCACGCCTGTAATCCAGCACTTTGGGAGGTTGAGGTGGGCAATCACTTGAGGCCAGGAGTTTGAAACCAGCCTAACATGGCAAAACCCAGTCTCTACAAGAAATACAAAAAAGCCAGGTGTGGTGGTGCGCACCTGTAGTCCCAGCTACTTGGGAGGGTGGGGCATGAGAATCGCTTGAGCGCGAAATGTGGAGGTTGCAGTAAGCCAAGATCACGCCACTGCACTCCAGCCTGGGCGACAGAGTGAGACTCCATCTCAAAAAAAAAAAAAAAAGTAAAAAAGTAAATTGGAGTTGGTTTAAAAAAAAAATGTGTTTGTAAAAAAAAAAAAACATTTTTTTTTTTTTTTTAAGAGACAGAATCTCACTGTATTGCTCAAACTGGTCTTGAACTCCTGGCTTAAGCAGTCCTCCCACCTCGGCCTCCCAAAGTGTTGGGATGACAGGTTTTAGCCACCACGCTTAGCTGTTTTTTTTTCATTTTTTAAAGTTTTGTCTTAAAAATTTAATAATGAATGCCCATGTTACTAATCCAAAAGACCCTGTGACCGTGGAGGGATGTGGGAGCACTGCCTGCGTAGTCCTCAGCCCTGTGCACCTCCCCAGAGCCCCCTGCTGTTCATTTCCGATATCCCCCTTCTGGTTAGGTAGGACAGGGAAGTCCCTACTTCCTGCCACCTCCAGTCTCTGCATCATGCTTTTTTTTTTGAGACGGAGTTTCGATTTTTGTTGCCCAGGCTGGAGTGCAATGGTGTAATCTCGGCTCACTGCAACCTCCGCCTCCGTGGTTCAAGTGATCCTCCTGCCTCAGCCTCCTGAGTATATGGGATTACAGGCATGTGCCACCATGCCCAGCTAATGTTTTTTTTTGTATTTTTTTAGTAGAGACAGGGTTTCACCATATTGGCCAGGCTGGTCTCAAACTCTTGACCTCAGGTGATCTGCCTGCCTCAGCATCCCAAAGTGCTGGGATTACAGGAGTGAGCCACCATGCCTGGCCCCCTTTTTTTTTTTTTTTTGAAATGAAGTTTCACTCTGTCGCCCAGGCTGGAGTGTAGTGGCATGATCTCAGCTCACAGCAACCTCCGCCTCCCAGGTTCAAGTGATTCTCATGCCTCAGCCTCCTGAGTGGCTGGGATTACAGGCGCATACCACCACATCCAGCTAATTTTTGTATTTTTAGTACAGGCAGGGTTTCACCATGTTAGCCAGGCTGGTCTCAAACTCCTGACCTCAAGTGATCTGCCCGCCTCAGCCTCCCAAAGTGCTGGGATTATAGGTGTGAGCCACCGCGCCCGGCCTCATGCCTTTTTCACTCTTTGAAGACCTTTTTATATGAACTCACAGGAGCTACCTGATTATTTTTAGCGGTTAGACAGAATTTTATTGTCTGTCTGAATGACACTTTAGATTACCATTCCTCTGTTGACAGACAGTTAAGTCATGTGGAATCTTTTCCTGTCACAAAGTGTCCTGCAATAAATATCTCTGCACATACATCATTTTGCATTTATGCAAATAATGTAGAATAAATACCTAGGAGGTATATTACTGCGTCTGAGGGCACCTGCATTTTAGACAAGATCAGGTGTGTTTAGGGCAGTGTGGCCATAGACAGCACATGCGTTTTATTTTTTGTTCTTTTGTGTGTGTGTGTGTGTGGTTTTTTTTTTAATCTTTTTTTTCCTGGCACATGCATTTTAAATGTTGGTTACTGTTGCCAAATTATCCTTCCTGGAAGTCAGGGTCTGCGTGATTTTAGAGCAGACCAGTCAGCTCTTTCTGGACACTCAGACCTTAAGATCAAGGATCCTTTTGGAACCAGGATAGGAACTCCGTCCTGCCTTGGGGACCTGAGAGTAAAGAGTTCCCACGTTTCTTCTGGGTGGTGGGTCATTGTTTAACCTGCCAGTTCCTTCCTGTTTGCAGTTCAAACCTAACACTACTCAGAGAATCACTTCATTTGCTCCCTGGCTTCTGGGATCTTTCAACCTTCATTTCATCTCTTGTCCTGTGCATAGAGATGAGGATGCTTTTTCTGCCTTGACTGAATGGACCTTGCTATTCTAAGAACATTCTTCAGTGGTGTGTGTGTGTGTGTGTGTGTGTGTGTGCGTGTGTGTGTGTGTGTGTGTGTGCAAGTAGCATTATTGAGATGTGATTTGCATGCATATAATTCACCTGTTTAAAGTGTATAATTTAATGGCTTTTAGGATATTCACATAATTGTACAACCATCAACCACAACCAATTTTAGAACATTTTTATGACCCCAAAAGGAAGCACTGTGCCTGTTATCTCTCATTCCCCAACTGCCCCCTGCCGCCCCACCACGAATCTCCTTTCTGTCTCTATAAATTTGCCTGTTCTGGTCATTTCTTATGTGTTTGTGTTTTAAAAACACAGATTGGCCAGAGGCTTGAAGGCCACATTCAGCCTACAGACAGTTATATTTGGCCATCATAGTGTTTTTTAATTTACCAGGCTAATTTTGAACATTTGCAAATCGAGAGAATTTACATAAACATCTGGATCACCATTTGTCTTGAACAAAGTAAGGTTGGCACCTTCCTACCTGGCACAAGCTGGGGCCCAGTAGCAGCCACCCCATTTAAATAGGGCCTGGGGTCTCCTGTTCGCTGCAGTCTCCACCACTCCCTGTTGTCTCCCTGACCTGGGATCTGAATGTCACCTGCTCTTTATGGCCCCACTTGCACTGCTGTTTTTTCTAGAGATAAGTGAAATCTCTGTCAAAAGTGGGAAATTGGCTGGGCGCAGTGGCTCACGCCTGTAATTCCAATACTTTGGAGTGCTGAGGCATGCAGATCATCTGAATTATTTCACTTAGAATAATGGTCTCCAATTACATCCAAGTTGCTGCAAATGTCATGATTTTATTTCTTTTTATGGCTGAGTTGTATTCCATGGTATGTATATGTATATATACCTCATATTCTTTATCCACTTGTTGATTGATGGACATTTGAGCTGGTTCTGTGTTTTTGCAATTGCTATAAATATGTATGTGCAAATATCTCTTTCGTATAATGATTTCAAGATGCCCAGGGGTGGGATTGCTGGATTAAATGGTAGATCTACTTTTAGTTCTTTGAGGAATCTCCACATTGTTTTCCATAGTAGTTGGACTAGTTTACATCCCCGCTAACAATGTAAAAGTGTTTCCTTTTCACTACATCTACTAATTTTGTATTTTTAGTAGAGACATCTATCATTTTTTGATTTTTTGATTACAGCCGTTCTTGCAGGAGTAAGGTGGTATGACATTATGGTTTTGATTTGCATTTCCCAGATCATTAGTGATATTGAGCATTTTTCATGTTTTTTGGCCATTTGTGTATGAGAACTGTCTCTTCATGTCCTTAGCCACTTTTTGATGGAATTGTTTTTTTCTTGTTGATTTGAGTTCCTTATAGATTATGGATATTAGTCCTTTGTTGGATGTGTAGATTGTAAAGATTTTCTCCCACTCTGTGGGTTGTCTGTTTACTTGGCTGGTTATTTCTCTTGTGGTTCAGAAGCTTTTTAGTTTAATTAAGTCTCATCTATTTATCTTTGTTTTGTTACATTTGCTTTTGGGTTATTGGTCATGAAGTTTTTGCCTAAGCCAATGTCTAGAAGGGGTTTTCCAATGTTACCTTCTAGAATTTGTATGGTTTCAGGTCTTAGATTTAAGCGTTTGATCCATCTGGAGTTGATTTTTGTATAAGGTGAGAGATGAGGATCCAGCTTCATTTTTATTTCTTTTTTTTTTAAATGAGATGGGGTTTCACCATGTTGGCCAGGCTGGTCTTGAACTCCTGACCTCAGGAGATCCACCCGCCTTGGCCTCCCAAAGTTCTGGGATTACAGGCGTGAGCCACCGTGCCCGGCCCAGCTTTATTTTTCTGCATGTGGCTCGCCAATTATCCCGGCACCATTTGTTGAATAGGGTGTCCTTTCCCCACTTCATGTTTTTGTTTGCTTTGTCAAAGATCAGTTGGCTGTAAGTATTTGGGTTTATTTCTGGGTTCTCTGTTCTGTTCCATTGGTTTATGTGCCTATTTGTTGTTGTTGTTGTTGTTGTTGTTGTTGTTGTTGAGATGGAGTTTCACTCTTGTCGCCCAGGGTGGAGTGCAATGGGTGCAATCTCGGTTCACTTCAACCTCCGTCTCCTAGGTTCAAGCGATTCTCCTGCCTCAGCGTCCTGAATAGCTGGGATTACAGGTGCCTGCCACTGTTCCCGGCTAATTTTTTTGTATTTTTAGTAGAGACAGGGTTTTATTATGTTGGCTAGGCTGATCTTCAACTCCTGACCTCAGGTGATCCAACCACCTTGGCCTCCCAAAATGATGGGATTACAAGCGTGAGCCACGGCACCTGGCTATGTGCCTTTATTTATTTATTTATTTATTTATTTTAGAGTCTCACTCTGTCACCCAGGCTGGGGTGCAGTGGCACGATCTTGGCTTACTGCAACCTCCGCCTCTTGGGTTCAAGTGATTCTCCTGCCCCAGTCTTCTGAGTAGCTGGGATTATAGGCACGTACCACCACACCCAGCTAATTTTTGTATTTTTAGTAGAGACAGTGTTTCACATGGTGGTCATGCTGGTCTTGAACTCCTGACCTTATGTTCTGCTGCCTAGGCTTCCCAAAGTGTTGGGATTACAGGCGTGAGCCACTGTGCCCAGGCTGTTTTTTTTATACCAATAAAATGCTGTTTTGATGATGATGGCCATATATATATATATTTATATATATGAAGCATATATATGTGAAGTATATATATGAAATATATATGAATATATATGTATGAAATATATATAGATAGATAGATTTTTTTTTTTGAGATGACGTCTCGCCCTATTGTCCAGGCTAGAGTGCAGTGACGTGATCTCAGCTCACTGCAACCTCTGCCCTCTGGGTTCAAGAGATTCTCCAGTCTCAGCCTCCCCAGTAGCTGGGATTACAGACATGCACTACCATGCCTGGCTGATTTTTATATTTTAATAGAATCGTGGTTTCACCATGATGGCCAGGCTGGTCTCGAACTCCTGACCTCAAGCCATCCACCCACCTTGGCCTACCAACGTTCTAGGATTACAGGAGTGAGCCACTGCACCCAATCCTTATAGTATATTTTGAAATCAGGTAACATGATGCCTCCAGATTTGTTCTTTTTGCTTAGTTTTGCTTTGGCTTTGCGGGCTCTTTTTTGGTTCCATATGAATTTTAAGATTGTTTTTTTCTAGTTCCATGAAAGACGATGGTGGTATTTTGATGGGAATTGCATTGCATTTGTAGGTGACTTTTGGCAGTATGGTCATTTTCACAATATTGATTCCACCCATCCATGAGCATGGGATGTGTTTCCATTTGTTTGTGTCATCAACGATTTCTTTCAGCAGTGTTTTGTAGTTTTCTTAGTAGAAGTCTTTCACCTCCTTGGTTAGGTATATTCCTAAGTATTTTTTTTATTTTTTGCAGCTTTTGTAAAAGGAGTTGAGTTCTTGATTTGATTCTCAGCTTGGTTGCTGTTGGTGTATAGCAGTCTACTAATTTGTGTACATTGATTTTTGTATCCTGAGACTTGGCCGGATTCATTTACCAGTTGTAGGAGCTTTCTGAAGGAGTCTTTAGGGTTTTCTAGGTATACGATCATGTCATCAGCAAACAGCGACAGTTCGACTTTCTTTTTACCAATGAGGATGCCCTTTATTTCTTTCTCTTGTCTGATTGCTCTCGCTAGGACCTTTAAGTTATTTCAAAATGTACAATTAAGTTATTATTGATTACTGTTGTCTCGTGGTGCTGCCTGGACTTTCTTATGTGGCTTCTGGCTTCCTGGAGGATGAATCAGAAGCTGCAAGGTCTCTCGAGGCCTAGAACTGGAAGTCACAGAGCCTTGCTCCCATCATATCCTATTGGTCCAAGCAAGTCACAGGCCAGCCCAGATTCGGCAGTGGGGGGGGAATGGATCCCACATCTTCACCCGAGTTGCTGCAAGGTCCTTTTGCAAAAGCAGTGTGGGATGGGAGGGAGTTGGAGGGCCATCTTTGAAACATAAGTACCTATTATTTGCCAGACTTCCTTCTAGGCTGTGGGAATTGAAAGGTGAATAAAAGAGACGAAAACCTGTGCCTTCCAGAGGTTTCCTTGTGGTGAGGAGATAACAGGAAACAGGTTGAGAAAAATAGGGGTGTGTTAGGTGGTGATAAACGATAACGAGAAAAGAAATTGAGGAAGGAGGACCAGGAGTAGGGGAGCTGCAGGGTCAGGGAAAGCCTCATCGAGAAGAAACATTTGAGCAAAAGCTGGAAGGAAGTGAGAGACAACTTTCACCAGTAAAGGGAGCAGCAGGTGCAAAGGCCCTGTGGTGAGGCTGTGGCTAGTGTTGTGGGTGGGGGCTGGGCAGCGGGCATGGAGATCAGGGAGGAGGTGGAGTCTCCAGATGGGGTAGACCTGGGGAGGCCCCTGTTAGATGTTTTCTGAGAGGGGTGAAGATGAGGGAGGACCTTAAAAAATTGAAACCAGACATGATGGTGCCCATCTGTAGTCCCAGCTATCCAGGAGGCTGAGGTGGGAGGATCCCTGGGGCCTAGGAGTTGGAGGCTGCAGTGAGCTGTGATCCCACCACTGCACTCTAGCCTGGATGACAGAGCAAGATCATGTCTCTAAGAAAAAAAAGTCGATATATGATTCACTTATACATTTATTATTTTAAAGTGTATAATTTGTTGGCTTTTAGTATATTTACTGTGTTGTACAGACATCACCATGAGCTAATTCCAGAACATTTCCATGACCCAAAAAAAAAAACCCCATCACCAGACTGGGCATGGTGGCTCACACCTGTAATCCCAGCACTTTGGGAGACCAAGGCGAGTGGATCACGAGGTCAGGTGTTCGAGACCAGCCTGGCCAAGGTGGTGAAGCCCCATCTCTACTAAAAATACAAAAAAATTAGCCGGGCATGGTGGCACGTGCTTGTAATCCCAGCTACTCAGGAGAATGAGGCAGGAGAATCGCTTGAACCCAGGAGGCGGAGGTTGCAGTGAGCCGAGATCGTTCCACTGCACTCTAGCCTGGGCAATAGAGAGAGACTCTGTCTCAAAAAGAAAAAAAAAAAGAAAAGAAATCCCATCACCATTAGCAGTTATTCCCCCCTCTCCCTGCCAGTCCATCCAGAGGGGCAACCACAAATCTATTTCATTCCGTCTCTGGATTTGCCTTTCTCTCTGGACATTTCTTTTTTTTTTTTTTTTTTTCCTGTGATGGAGTCTCACTCTATCGCCCAGGCTGGAGTGCAGTGACACAATCTTGGCTCGCTGCAACCTCTGCCTCCAGGGTTCAAGTGATTCTCATGCCTCAGCCTCCCGGGTAGTTGAGACTACAGGCTCGTGCCACCATGTCTGGCTAATTTTTGTAGTTTTAGTAGAGATGGGATTTCACCATGTTGGCCAGGCTGGTCTCAAACTCCTGACCTCAAGTGATCTGCCCACCTCAGCCTCCCAAAGTGCTGGGATTACAGGCATGAGCCACCGCACCAGGCCTGGACATTTCTTAGAAATGGAATCATGTCACTGGGAGCAGTGGCGCGTGCCTGTAGTCCCAGCTACTCGGGAGGCTGGGATGGGAGGATTGCTTGAACCCAGGAGTTCTGGGCTGCAGTGCGCTATGTCGATCGGGTGTCCACACTAAGTTCGGCATCAATATGGTGACCTCCCCGGAGCAGGGGACCACCAGGTTGCCTAAGGAGGGGTGAACTGGCCCAGGTCGGAAACAGAGCAGGTCAAAACTCCCGTGCTGATCAGTAGTGGGATCTCACCTGTGAATAGCCACTGCATTCCAGCCTGGGCAACATAGCAAGACCCCGTCTCTTAAAAAAAAGATAAAAAAATAAAAAAATAAAAGAAATGAAATCATGTCATGCATGACCCTTTGTGCCTGGCTCTTCTCACTTAGCGTTGCATTTTCAAGAATATTCTGTGTTGTAGTGTGCGCCAGTGCTTCATTGCTTTTTATTGACAAATGATATTCTATTGTATGGATACGCCACATTTTGTTTGTTCATTCATCAGTTAATGGACATTGGGTTGTTTCTGTTTTTTTTTTTTTTTTTTTTTTTTTTAATTTTGATGCATTATAGCACTGTGTCCCATGCTTGTGTGCAGTGAAATGGTGTTAGCTCACTGCAAACTCCACCTCCTGGGTTCAAGCAATTCTTGTGCCTCAGCCTCCCAAGTAGCTGGGACTACAGGCTTGTGCCACTATGCCCGGCTCATTTTTGTAGTTTTAGTAGAAACAGGATTTCACCATGTTAGCCAGGCTGGTCTTGAACTCTTGACCTCAAGTGACCTACCTGCCTTGGCCTCCCAAAGTGCTAGAATTACAGGTGTGAGCCACTGCGCCCAGCCTTTTCTACTTTTTGACTATAATAAATATTGTGCAAGTTTTTGTGTGAGCCTATGTTTTCATTTCTTTTTTATTTTTCTTTTTTTAGACAGGGTCTTGCTTCGTTGCCCAGGCTGAAGTGCAGTGGTGCCGTCACGGCACCTTGATCATCTGGGTTTAAGCCCTTCTCCCACCCCAGCATCCAAAGTAGCCGGGACTACAGGCACATGCGACCATGCCTGGCTAATTTTTGTAGGTTTTTTTTTTTATTGTTATTGTTGTTTTGTAGAGATGGTGTCTCACTATGTTTCTCAGGATGGTCCTGAACTCCTGGGCTTAAGTGATCTGCCTGTCTCAGTCTCCCACAGTGCTGGGACTACATGTACCAGCCACTGTGCCTGGCCTGTTTTCATTTCCTTTGGATACATTGCTTGGTCGTAAGGTGACTCTGTGTTCCTTTTGAGGAAGTGCTGGGCTGGTTTTCAGAGCAGCTACGCTGTTGTATCCTTCCCATCCGCAGTGCGTGAGCTTCCAGTTCCTCCGCATCCTCGCAGCCCTCATCAGTTTCCATGTTTGTGAATGCAGCCATCCCTGTGAGTGGAGTGGTACAGTGGAGGATTTGGGACAGGGAGGGCTTTTGGTCTGTTTGTTTTTAAAACAGAGTTTTGCTCTTGTTGCCCAGGCTGGAGTGCAATGGCATGATCTCGGCTCACTGCAACCTCCACCTCCTGGGTTCAAGCGATTCTCCAGCCTCAGCCTCCTGAGTAGCTGGGATTACAGGTGCCCACCACCACAGTCTGGCTAATTTTGTATTTTTAGTAGAGATGGGATTTTTCCATGTTGGTCAGGCTGGTCTTGAACTCCTGCCTCAGGTGATCCATTCACCTCGGACTCCCAAAGTGCTGGGATTACAGGCATGAGCCACCATGCCTCCTGGCCTAGGGCTTTTGTTTTAACAGGACCACACAGAGTAGATTGAAGGGTAGTAAGAACAGGAAGCTGGACCAGTGAGCAGGCTACTGCAGTAGTCCTGGCAAGAGATGATGGTGTTTTGTGCCCGGGTGGCTGGTTGTATGGGAGAGAGAGTGAAGTAGTTGGATTTGGGTAGAGACATTTTGAAGGTAGAACTGAGAAGATATGCTGGCAGATTGGACGTGATGGGAAGTGGGGGAGAAGAGTCCAGGGTGTTCGAAAGTATTTGACCTGAGCAAGGGGACGATGGAGTTTCCATTTGTGGAGTTAGAGATGATCATGGGTGGAGGATCTTTTTGTGTTTTTTTGTGCCAGTCCCTTGGTGAGCGGGGCCAGCCCCTCTCCATTTTCTGGGCATTCCCAGCTCAGAAGTTAGTACTGCCACTGCGAGAAGGGGGGATGTGGGAAAAGAAAGTGAAAACCATGATTCGCAGGTGTTTTAAAAAAAAAAAAAAAAGCTCACTCACCATCTCCCCCGGTCTGTTTCTGAATGTCACTTAAAATCAGCCTCTCACCTCCTCCCCTCTGAGTGAAGCCATTTCTGCCTAGGGAGCTGCAGAGAACAGCAAGGGCATTCATTTGCTCACAGGCTGTTACAAAGGCACGTGGGCTGTAGCTTGGGGACTCTCGTTTCTGAGGCCACTTAGGGGATTATCTTGTGAGAAAATTGTCCCGTGAGTGATTTGTGGGCATGGTGGGCTGGCTTCTGAGTGCCCTCCTGTTAGTTGGGTGAACCAGACAGTCAGCAAACACACTCTAGTTTCCCTCCTGCTTTTGGGAACCTCCTTAGGTACCCCAGGGGGTGAGGTGGGGGACTGACCATAGCTGGCGAGCAGCAACGAAGGGAACATATTTCTTTTTCTTTGCTTTTTTTGAGAGAAGTCTCACTCTGTCGCCAAGGCTGGAGTACAGTGGCATGATCTCAGCTCACTGCAACCTCCACCTCTCAGGTTCAAGCGATTCTCCTGCCTTGGCCTCCATAGCTGGGACTACAGGCCCATGCCACACCTGGCTATTTTTTTGTATTTTTAGTAGGGACGGGGTTTCACTGTGTTAGCCAGGATGGTTTCGATCTCCGGACCACATGATCCGCCCACCTCGGCCTCCCAAAGTGCTGGGCTTACAGATGTGAGCCACCGCGCCTGGCTGAGGGGACACATTTCTAACCTCCCCAAAGACATCTTGTCTTTGTTTTGAGACAGTCTTGTTCTGTCACCCAGGAGTGCCGTGGCACATCACAGCTCACTGTAGCCTCGACCTCCCGGGCCCCAGTGACCCTCCCACCTCAACCTCTCAAGTAGCTGAGACCACACAGGCATGCACCATTATGCCCAGCTAGTTTTTATTATTTTCTTTTTATAGAGACAACCTCTCCCTGTGTTGCCGAAGCTGGACTAGAACTCCTGGGCTCAAGCAATCCTCCAGCCTTAGCCTCCCTGTGTTGGGATTACAGGCATGAGCCACTGTACCCGGCCCCATTGAACATCTGGTTACACATTCTAGCTCTGGCGTTAGAGTGCTCGGTCAAATTCTGACTTCGATATTTATTAGCTGTGTGACCTTGAACAAGGGACTTAACCTCTCTGATCCTCTGTTTCTCAATCCATAAAATGAAGGAAATAGTAGTATCTACTGCATAGGGCTCTTGTGAGAAGAAAATGATGTAATTCAGATACAGTGATTAGCCCTTGTTTTTATTCTATGGTGAGAGAGATTGGGTGGGTGCAGTGGCTCATGTTTATAATCTCAGCACTTTGGGAGCCTGAGGCAGGAGGATTGCATGAGGCCAGGAGTTCGAGACCAGCCTGGGCAACATAGTGAGACCCCTGTCTCTACAGAAATTGAAATACAAAAAAGAGAGAGCTAGCTATGGAAAGCAACCCCTCATCATGCCCCTGCTGTATGTCAGCATCCGTTAAATGAGTTAGCCACATTTAGGACATCAGGTTAACCTCCTGACCACTCTGCCAAAAGGGCATGATGGTTCCTGTCACAGGGGAGCCAGCAGCAGTGAAATGCAGAGGTGAAGCCATCGGGTTCCAGCTGCACAGCTGGCAGAGGGGAAGGTGAACCCAGCAGTGCCGTGACCACGCCATGCTCTTCCTGAGCAGGCCGGGATGGGTTGCGATGCATTTCCCGTAAGCACAGCACTGCAGAGACATCTTGGGAAGGAGGCATCCCACCCAGCTGGGGCGTCGGCTACCATGGCGTCCCACGCAGTTTGTGCGTTCCTAAGCATGTCTGGACCCGGGTCTGTGTTGCGTGCACCTGCGATCCCAGGATCTCTCTGTCACCCGCCGCGCCCCGCTCCTCTCCTCTCCTTCTCTTTCCCCTGGGTCAGAAAGAACAACCAACCTTCCCTCTCTCCCACCATGGTGACCTCTTGGTGTCATCCTTTCTCCCTTGGGGCGATAATGATATTTTCTCGTTGTAATTTAACTTGGGTGGGGGGATGATCTTTCTTTTTCCCAGTCTTCCCGCCCTTCTCCCTCATGGAGGCACAGAAATAGTCCCAGCTGTGAGATGAAGGTTGCAGGGTTTAAAATTGCAACTTGGTACTATTTATACTCCAGCCTGAAAGATGTTTTTTTGCGCAGTCGTTTATTTTGTTGTGGTGGAGATGGCTCATGCTGGAGGCAGCAGGAACTAGTGCTGTATAAACAGTTCTCTGGGGACAAGTGGGTGGCGAGGGAGTCTTCAGGTGCAGGGGGCGGGGACTAGGCCTGCCCAGAAATCCTAAGCACGCCTCCCTGGCGCAGGACTGCGTGACCTGGTAGGCAGGGAAAGCAGATCACGTGCTGGTGAACTTTCTTCCTGAATGCCTGGCCATTACAAAAATAACAACAGAAACTGGTATTTTAGAAGTCATAAAAGTAGTACATACTTGAGGGAAAAGAAAGACCTAATTTTTTTTTTTTTTTTGGAAGATGGAGTCTTGTTCTGTCTCCCAGACTAGAGTACAGGGGCCTGATCTCTGCTCACCACAACCTCCGCCTTCAGGGTTCAAGCAGTCCTCTTGCCTCAGCCTCCTGATAGCTGGGACTACAGATGCGTGCCACCATGTCTGGCTAATTTTTGTATTTTCAGTAGAGATGGGGTTTCACCATGTTGGTCAGGCTGGTCTCAAACTCCTGACCTCAGGTGATCCGCCTGCCTCGACCTCCCGACATGCTGGGATTCCAGGCATGAGCCACTGCACCCGGCCAAGCCCCTAATTTTTACACAAGTGCATGAAGCAGTTGTATATTGGCAAGCCCTTTGCATGTTCGTGATTGGCTTCATATGTGAAGCATTAAAGGTTTTGGTTTTTTTAAATGTGTTCCAATGTTTCAACATTGGGGCATTGCCTATTAAATTAGAATTTCTGACTTCTCTTGGAAGATGGAAAGATCTGGCAGCCCCAGGCCTGCGTTTCCTGATGGCGGCTGGTAGCCAGCAGCTGGAGAACTGGATGGGCGCCTCTCAGATCACCACAAGCCTGTTGGCCTGCTTTGCTCATTTATGTTCTTGTCCAGCCTGATAACTGGGTTTATTTTTTTTCTTCTTCTCTTTTTTTTAAAGACAAGTTCTCACTCTGTCACCCAGCCTAGAGTGCACCCAGCCAGTGGTGCGATCATAGCTCACTGTAGCCTCAGCCTCCTGAGTAGCTGGACTACAGATACACACCACCAAGCCTGGCTAAGTTTTTTTTTTCCTGACTCTCACTCTGTCACCCAGGCTGGAGTACAGTGGTGTGATCTTCAATCACCGCAACCTCTGTCTCCCGAGTTCAAGTGATTCTCCTGCCTCAGCCTCCCAAATAGCTAGGACTACAGGCACCCACCACCATGCCCAGCTAATTTTTGTACTTTTAGTAGAGACAGGGTTTTGCCATGTTGGCCAGGCTGGTCTCGAACTCCTGACCTCAGCTGATCGCCCGCCTAGGACATGTTTTGGCATGGTTTGTATCCCACGCCGTCTGCAGCTTGCTTTTCCTCTCCGGGGTGTCACCGGGGACACTGTGTTTATCGGAGTAGGCTGTGAGGCTGTGGACTTCATCTGGATTAGGATCCTGGCCCTGTGTTTGTTAACTGTGTGACCTTGAGCAGGTTACCCCACCTCTCTGAGCCTCCGTGTCCTCATCTGTACAACGTGGAGGATAAGAGTAGCTTTGCTATCTCCCGTATTTGTTGATCTTGTCCCTGTTGAAAGCTGTGGAGAGGCTGTGGTGGCTTTAACCAGTCCTCCATGATGGGTGCCAGGACTGCTGCCCGTTTATTGCTCTTTCAAATGAGGCAGTGGAAGGGGGTCGAGCAGGAGCTGGGCACATAATCCTAAGACTTAGTTTGCTTTAAAAAAAAAAAAAATGAAGGGTGTTTGTCTCCCTGGAAACCACTTGCTAATCTCCAGGATATCGTCTCTTTTTCAGGCGAAGGAGGTGGAGGAGACCGTCGAGGGCATGCTTCTCAGGCTGGAGGAGTTCTGCAGCCTGACCCACCTGGTGAGTGGCTGCCTGGCCTGGGAGGGGTGGATTTAGGCCCAGGCCAGGCTTCAGGCCCTTGCTGGAGTTTTCTGGGGAAACCATTTTGGTGGTGAGTTAGCAACCAGAAGGAATGGGGCAGCGGCCAGCGGTGAGAGGAAAGCCACGTGCACATGCTCCCTCCTCTCTCTCTCTCTCTCTCTTTTTCTCTCTCTCTCTCTCTCAACCCCAAGTGCTTCCTGTGGCGGCCATCTTGATCTCGTCCTTCCCCTGAGATGGCTTTTATTCCGCAGAGGAGCCAGAAGTGAACCACAAGGTGGCACTCTCGGGCACCGATGCAGGGAGCCGTTCAGCGGGGATGCTAGACTATATTTAACTTTCCTCAGCTCTGCGCCGTCCGCTGTGCAAACATGGAGACAGCCAGGAAATGGCTTCAGGCCTGCGAGGCCTAGGAGGAGCCTCTTGCTCAGGCCACAGACCGTCGTGGGGTTGGGCATCGAGTTCCTTCCTGAATCCTTCTGCTCTCTCTGCTTTTCCCTCCTTCTCTGTCTGCTTGGCCCAGATCCCCTCGCCTGGCTGGGGAGGAAGATGGAAGACAATGGCCCAGAAGACAAGGCCTCCCATGTCAGAGTCTCTAGAGATCGCCTCTAGAGGCGGGCGCAGCGGCTCACACCTGTATTCCCAGCACTTTGGGAGTCTGAGGTGGGCGGATCACCTGAGGTCAGGAGTTCAAGACTAGCCTGACCAACATGGTGAAACCCCATCTCTACCAACAATACAAAAATTAGCCAGGTGTGATGGTGTGCGCCTGTAGTCCCAGCTACTGAGGAGGCTGACGCAGGAGAATTGCTTGAACCCGGAAGGCAGAGGTTGCAGTGAGCCAAGATCACATCACTGCACTCCAGCCTGGGTGACAGAGCAAGACTGTGTCTCAAAAGAAAAAAAGAAAGAAATTGCTTCTAGATCCCAGTACCCTCCAGGGTTGTTGCCAGCCAAGTGTGGAGCCCCCATGAGCACTGATAGAATTTTCTAGAAGCTCCCAAGTTTATTAGCGGCAAGCCAGCAACCTGGGCTTGAGGCGTCTGCCTGGAGGCCCAAAGAGTAGAGCTCCATATTGTGATCAGGCCCTGAGTCTCCCCAGAGTGGAGGAAGCCTACCCACCTGGTCCCAGTGGCGTCCGTTTATGTCCCTGAGGAGCACCATGTCTGGACCCTGAGAGCGTTTGTGAGAATCCAAGGGAGTAATATTAACCACGGCCCCAGACATTCATCGATCACCTTCCTTTGTGCCCGGCACTATTCAAAGCCACCCAAGAGAGCAGGCACCGAGTTACCCCTACGTATTCAGCGGACCTTAGCCCAGCCTCTGGGGTCACAGCAGTGGTCTCAAGAAAACCTACGTGCTTTCTTCTCTCGAGTCAATTTTTAAGTTCAGATGTGGGTCCAGGTGGGAGCTGGGTAACAAGACAGGCTTTTCACAGCCTGGATTGTCCTTTCTTTACCACCAAGCATTGAGTTCTTTCCTTTCTTTCCCTTCTTTCCTTTTTCTTTCTTTCTTTTTTTTTTTTAAAAAAAAAGAAGATGGGGTTTCACCATGATGGCCAGGCTGGTCTTGAACTCCTGACCTCAGGTGATCCACCCACCTTGGCCTCCCAAAGTGCTAGGATTACAGGCGTGAGCCACTTTGCCTGGCCTCTTTCTTTCTTTCAGCAGAGTCTCGCTCCGTCCCCCAGGCTGGAGTGCAGTGGTGTGATCTCGGCTCACTGCATCCTCCACCTTCTGGGTTCAAGTGATTCTCCTGCCTCAGCCCCTCAAGTAGCTGGGATTACAAGCAGGCGCCACCACACCCGGCTAATTTTTTTTAGTAGAGACGGGGTTTCACCATGTTGGCCAGGCTGGTCTCGAACTCCTGGTCTCAAGTGATCCTCCCACCTCAGCCTTCCAAAGTGCTGGGATTACAGGCGTGAGCTACCGTGCCCGGCTGCATTGGGCACTTTCTCATGAATGGGCCCTGTGATGAGCTTGAGTTTGCAAAGAGAGTTCAGTCCATCTCTATCCCCACCAAGCCCCAGTCTACGTAGGGAGACTGATTTGGGTACCAGTTGCTGCTATCCCATGCTACAGTGCTGTTGCGAAAGTGAGGTCAAGGTGTGAAGGGATTTCAGAGCCAGGAGTGTTAAGTCCTGCCTAGGAAATTGGGAAGGCTTCGCAGAACAGGTGGCGATGAATCTGGGGCTGGAAGGCGAAACAGAATTCAACAGGTAGGGAAGGAGGACATTTTGGCTGAGGGACCAGCCTGTGCAAAGGTGGAGAGGCCAGGGACGTGGTGTGGTAGGTACCGCATTTAGCACTGTGGCTGCGGGCAGGGAAGGCAGGTCAGGAGGATGGTGTGGATGGATGCTCCAGGGACACCTTTGTTCTCAAATCCCAGCCCACCATCCATATGGGCATTCTGTGACAGGAGACCCAGCAGCAGCCTGAAGAGGGCTGGGGGCAGGAGTCCGCGTGGACAGGTGGAGAGAGACCCACGTGGCCCAGCCCTGAAAAACCTTCACAGCTTCCTGTGGTGGGACGTGTGTGTCTGTGTTGCTGGGAGACTCAGGATGACAGGCAGCATCGGGCAGATCCTCCTAAGTCGAAGCCTGGAGATGCTTTTTGGAAAGATTTAATCCTGAGGCCACACACAGATGACCCACAGGTCTAATCCTGCCTGCAGATAATTCGATGTTTCTGGGAGGAAAAAATGACAATTAGCTTGTGACATTTTTAGAATTTCATGTGAAAAATCTAGAGTTCTGGCTTCTCTCAGAAAAGCAAAGATCTGGCCCTCCTGGGGTGCTCGTTCCTTCCTAGCCAAGCATTGGCCATTACGTCATGTGGCAAGCAAGAGACTGCCTGCTGAAGGCAGCGAGTGTGCTTTCCAGTGTGTTACAGTGCTGGCTGCTCCCGGGGACCCTCGCCGACTCCACAGCCACCACGTGCTTTTGTATTTCTGATGATGTTTCTCTGTTCTGTTTTTTTTGGCATGGAGTCTCACTCTGTCTCCTAGGCTGGAGTGCAATGGCCCAATCTCAGCTCACTGCAACCACTGCTGCCCGGGTTCAAGCGATTCTCCTGCCTCAGCCTCCTGTGTAGCTTACAGGCGTGTGCCACCACACCCAGCTAATTTTTTTGTATTTTTAGTAGAGATAGAGTTTCACCATGTTGGTCAGGCTGGTCTCGAACTCCTGACCTCATGATCTGCCCACCTTGGCCTCCCAAAGTGCGTGAGCCACCACGCCCGGCCTTGTTTCTCTGTTCTTTTTTTTTTTTTTTTTTTTTTTTATGGAACGCTTCACGAATTTGCGTGTCATCCTTGCGCAGGGGCCATGCTAATCTTCTCTGTATCGTTCCAATTTTAGTATATGTGCTGCCGAAGCGAGCACTCTCTGTTCTTTTGACCCTACTGAAAGTGGGAAAATAAAGCCAGACCAAGAGGATCCCATGTTCAAGAAATGGAAGAGAACATGCATCCTTTTGGAAGCGAAGGCTCTTCCCATGTGTCTGTGTTGACAGAGTGTGCCCAGCCAGCTCTGCAGATAGGTGATGCTTTTGGGAACACTGGGGGTGTTTGAGTTCGCAGCCCCTGCAAGGGCACTCTGCGCAGATGCCATTTATAGTCTAGAAACCCTCTCAGCTCCTAGAGGTTCACGCTTGGTTTACCTGGTATGTCTGCTGCGTGCTATGGGGCTACATGAGTGCAGAGAGAGGTGTCTGGTGATCAGCCCTAGCTTGGGGCCTCTTTTTCTCTTTAAGAGCTGCTTTGAAGTCTACGCTAGGGATGAATAGGATCCTCTAGGGGCAGGTGATGTCACACCATGGGCTACTGTTCCCCCAGGTACCTTCCTCAGCCTTCAGAAACACGGTTTGATAATTTACAGGTCCAAGAGATGCCAGGCCCTGGGCTGTGCGGTTTAGAGAGAAGCCACTTCCTTTCTGATAAAATTGGGCTATTAGAAATCAAAGTCCAGCTTCCCGTCTGTCCTATTAGTTCTTCCACTAGCCTGACCTAACCACTCTCTGTCACTGAAATTCACCCCTCTGTTCTGGGGCCTCTTTTGACATCTGATAGAATGCCAATTGTTGGCACTTCACGTTCTGATTCCTCCCACTGTGGGGCCATGGGTACATCATGTTACCTCTCTGAACCTTTATTTTTTCCCTGTAAAATGAAGATAATGGTTCTGATTATCTATTGCTGTGTCACACTACCCGAAAATTTAGTGATGTAAAACAACCACCCATTTATTTTGTGGGCTAGAGCAGGTCACAGGACTCAGCTCATTGGAGTCGAAGCTGGCTCCTTCATCACTCATCTGGCACCTGGGCCGGGATGGCTGGGGCTGGTTGGCATAACTTGCCCCTGTGCACACTCTCCACATAGCTGGTGTGGGCTTCCTCATAGCATGGCTGTCTGGCCTCCCCAGAGCAAGCGATCCAATTGCCTGGAGGGGAAGCTGCCACATGTCTTGAGGCCTGAGTATGGAAATTAACACAGTGTCACTTCAGTTGTAGTTTACTGGTCAAAGCAGTCACACAGCCCAGCCAGAATCAAGGGGAGAGAATACAGATTCTACCCCTTCATGGAAGGAATTAAGGAGTTTGTGGCCATCCTTAATCCACTACAGATAATTTCCATCTCCAAAGAGTTACTGTAAGGAATAGATGAGGCGGAGATGTGTGCTTCACACCTCTAGAATGGCTAGATCTTACAAACCACCAAAATACCGAGTGTTGGCAAGGATGTCGAGCAATGAAGCTCTCACACATTGCTGGTAGAAATGCAAAAAACTACAGCCACTTAGGAAAACAGCTTGGCAGTTTCTTACGAAGTTGTGTGTTTTTTTTTTTTTTGAACACAGTATCACTCTGTTGCCCAGTCTGGAGTGCAGTGGCGCTATCTCAGCTCATTGCAGCCTCCGCCTCCTGGGTTCAAGCGATTGTCATGCCCAAGTAGCTGGGATGACAGGTGCCCACCAACATGCCCAGCTAATTTTTGTATTTTTGGTAGAGATGAGGTTTCACCATGTTAGCCAGGCTGATCTCGAACTCCTGACCTCAAGTGTTCCATCTGCCTTGGCCTCTCAAAGTGCTGGGATTACAGGCGTGAGCCACTGCTCCTGGCCTCTTAGAAAGTTAAACATTGCTTAACCTACTCCCAGAAATTCTAATTCTTGTCATTACCAATGAGGAATGAAAACAGGTGCCAGACCACACAAAGATTCGCACACAAATGCTCATAGAAGCCTTATTCGTGATACCCCAAACTGGAAACAACCCAAATGTCCATCACTAGTAGAATGGATGAAGCAACTGTTTTTTATGCTTATATTGGAATACTACACAGCAATGAAAAAGAATTGACTGCTCTACACAGCAACATAGATGATCTCACACGTGATATTGAGCGAAAGAAATCATGGCCAGGCACGATGGCTCACACTTGTAATCTTAGCACTCTGGGAGGACAAAGTGGAAGAGCTGCTTGAGCTCAGGGGTTTAAGACCAGCCTGGGCCACATAGGGAGACCCTGTCTTTATTTTTAAATAACAATAATAGATTTGAAAAGCTTGACACAAGAATACATTCTGTGTGATTCCATTAGTCTGAAGTTCAGGAATAGGCAGAACTAGTCTATGGGTGTTATAAGTCAGGTAGTAGTTGGTTTGAAGAGGGCAGTCATGGCGGGCAGGAGGACTTACGGGGTGATGAAATATTCTGTATCTAAGTCTTGGTGGAGGTTACACAGATGTGAACATATGTGTGGATTCATCAAGCTGCCCACTTATGAGCTGTGCACTTTGTGTCACTTACACTCACTCAGTTAAAGATCACTGCTGGGCACAGTGCCTGCTATTTATTTATTTATTTATTTTTGAAATGGAGTTTTGCTCCTGTTGCCCAGGCTGGAGTGCAGTGGTGCCATCTTGGCTCACTGCAACCTCCGCCTCCCGGGTTCAAGCAATTCTCCTGCCTCAGCCTCTCAAGTAGTTGGGATTATAGGTGCCTACCACCACACCTGGCTAATTTTTGTATTTTTAATAGAGACGGGGTTTTACCACATTGGCCAGGCTGGTCTTGAACTCCTGACCTCAGGTGATCTGCTTGCCTCACCCTCCCAGAGTGCTGGGATTACAGGCATGAGCCATCGGGACCGGCCCAGTGCCTGCTATTTATTAAATGACTAATAAATGGTAGCCACTAATGTCATCATCATCATTACCAAAGCACCAGAGGGGCATGACACGGATGAAGTTGTCCACAGTACGGCCAGATTTGTAAAGCCTTCCAGCTCAGTGCACTCTGGGGTTCAAGTAGCTTGTCCAATCCCTCTGAAACTCCAGTGGCCTTGGGCCTACCTTCTGCCAAGGAGCAGACTCTTATTTCGCACACATAAATGGAGAACATTTCCTGTTGGCCTTGGCCCAGCAGTTGCATTTGGCGTGGGTGCATGTTCTTGGGTCAAGTGCATTTGGCTCTCCTTCCTAGGGGTCCTGAATCATCCTGGACAGATGACTTTGCTCTGTGATGACCTCAACACCTGCTGCCCAGACTTCTGGGCTCTGGAGACCAGCTCTGGGGAGGTGGGAGGATAGTTGGGGGAAGGGTCTGTGGCCCCTCGGCTAGCATACTTGGTTGGTTGGTTGTCCCGGCAGAGGCTCTGGAGCATGGAGCCTTTTTCACTGACATCTCTTTGCTCTTCTCAGAGCCTGGCCCAAGGTGTGCAAATGCAAATGCCTGTAATGTAATGAGAAGTGGGTTGGAGATGAAAAATGTGTCATTTTCCTTTTGACACCTCTATAAGAAGAAAGTGCTCCTCGGGGTAGCCATGGATTCCATGTTGGGGAGACTGTAGGGAGTGTTGGGGACTGGGATTAACAAAAGTAGCAGCTGTCACTCAGCTACAGCTGATTGTTGCCATGTGGAATGTGGGCTCAGCGTGGCCAGGTCTTCTGATTTTTCACAAGAAGGCAGAGTTCTTGGTTTCCAAGGGAAAGATCCTGACTTTGACATCCTGACATCTGGTTTGGTTGTACTGTTCTTGTTTTTTCAGGTATGATTGGGCTGACACTGCCTCGGCCTGATGGAACGATGTCTATAGATCTTGTGTTAGGAAGGGTGGCCTCAGGCCCATCTGGATTGGAATCCTCCCTCTCCCACTTTCTAGCTTTGTGACCTTGGGCCAGCTCATTTAGTTTCTCTGAGCCTCGATTTTATCTCCTTAAAATAAGGTTGAAGAGGAAATAGTTCTTGCGTCACGGGGCCCGTCCCCAGCACATAGTGAGAGTTCATGGAGTGTGCTCTGTTGGTATCATGCCCCTCCAGACTGGTCCTACATTAACCCTACAGTTCCTTTTTTTCCTTTAAAATTTTTTTAATTTTTTAAATAGAGAGGATGCCTCACTATGTTGCCTAAACTGGTCTTGAACTCCTGGCCTCAAGTGATCCTCTTGCCTCAGTCTCCCAAAGAATTGGGATTATAGGTGTGAGCCACTGTACCTGGCCCTAAAGTTTCCTTTATGGTTCCCAGCCCAGGGTGGAACCAAGGGTAAGGTTGGGGTCTTTCAGCCCCTGGGATTGCGTTCCGTGGCCCCCCATTTTGAGTAACTGCTGGAAACCTCTGGGCATGTATAAACAGTTCCCTGTTGCCTTCGGTTTCAGCCATTGGAGAAGCTGCATCAGAGAAGGGACTTCTCTAAGAAACAAGCTGGGCATGGTGGCTCACACCTGCAATTCCAGCACTTTGGGAGGCCCAGACGGGCAAATCACTTGAGGTCAGGAGTTCAAAACCAGCCTGGCCAACATGGTAAAACCCATCTCTACTAAAAATACAAAAATTAGCTGGGCATGGTGGTATGTGCCTGTAATCCCAGCTATTCCAGAGATTGAGGCTGGAGAATTGCTTGAACCTGGGAGGTGGGGTTGCATTGAGCAGAGACGGTGCCGGCCTGGGAGAGAAAGTGAGATTCGTCTCAAAACAACAACAACAAAGAAAACTAACTAAATAAACAAATAAAAATAAAGAAAGTAATAGAGAAGAGACTTCTTTGTTCCCAATTCTTTGGGATTTAGGGAGCTAGGGGTGGTCTTGAATCTCCTCTCTGCCACTTTCTCTGTCTCCTGTATGTTGCCAATCCCAGCCCATACCCTGAAGCTCATTCTCACTTTTCCACCAATTTGTTTCTTTAGAAATTAACAGAAAGATAAAATTTGAGTTTGTTCTCCCATGTTCTGACCTTGCCCTGGAGTTAATTATCTGCTCTTTGCTACATTAGGATGATTTTCTCCAAGTTTAGCCTTGTCAAGGGATGAGCTTCTCTCTAGAAATCCAGCCATGGGGAAGAAAGGGAGGAGACTGAGGACTTTTCCCTGTCACTGGTAACAAATGCTGGAGTCAAACAGATCATAGAGCTGGGGTGGGACACTGGGGAGGGGAGAGAACTGCGGAAACCCTAGCACTCAGGCCCATCTGGAGGGAGCAGCCCCAGCTTTTGCTGCCTGGGGAGATTCAGGCCCATCATTGCCAAAGCTGTTGACTTAAGAGAAGCTGTAGATTTAGACCTAATTCCTTGAGTTTTAAAAACTACTTTTATATATTTTATTTGGGAATAGATTAGATTTACAGAAAAATTGCAAAGATTGTTCAGAGAGTTGCCATATTAACCCTAAAGTTTTTTTTAATACACTTCTAATTTTTTTGTATGTTTGTTTGTTTGTTTTTTGAGACAGAGTCTCACTCTGTTGCCAGGCTGGAGTACAGTGGCATGATCTGGGCTCATTGCAACCTCTGCCTCCCAGGTTCAAGAGATTCTCCTGCCTCAGCCTCCTGAGTTGCTGGGATTACAGGCGCACACCACCATGCCCAGCTAATTTTTGTATTTTTAGTAGAGACAGGGTTTCACCATATTGGCCAGGCTGGCCTTGATCACCTGACCTCGTGATCCACCCACCTCAGTCTCCCAAAGTGCTGGGATTTCAGGCATGAGTCACTGCGCCCGGCCACCATTTTCAGTTTTTTAATAGAGATGGTGCCTCACTATGTTGCCCAGGCTGGTCTGGAGCTCCTGGCTCCCTTTGTTAACATCTCACGTCACCATGGTACATCTGTCAGTACTAAGGGGCCAGGCATGATGGCTCACGCCTGTAATCCCAGCACTTTGGATTGAGGCATGAGGATAGCTTGAGACCAGGAATTCAAGACCAGCCTGAGCAACATAGTGAAACCCTGTCTCTACAAAAGATAGAAAATTAGCTGAGCATGGTGGTGCACAGCTATAGTCCCAGCTATTCAAGAGGCTGAGGCTGAAGAATTGTTTGAGACCAGGAGGTCGAGGCTACAATGAGCCATGATCACACCACTGCACTTCAGCCTGGGTGACACAGCAAGACCCTATAAAAAAAAAAACAAGAAACAGCCTTCCCCCCTCCAAAAAAAACCTAAGAAACCAGCATTGGTGTGTGGCTGTTCCCTGAACTCCATGCCTTGTTTTGACGTCACCAGTTTTCCATGAGGGTCCTCTTTCTGTTCCAGGATCCAGTCTAAGGTGCCACATGGCACGAGATTGTCACATCTCCTTAGTCTTTTCAGGTCTGGGACAGTTTCAGTCATACCTTGCTTTTCGTCACTTGCACAGTTTTTAGGCATGCTGGTCAGGTGTTTCCTAGAAGGTCCCTTGATTTTGGTTTGCTGTTTTTCTTGTGGTTAGACTGGAGACAGGAATTTATGGAACAATCACCACAGGGGGCGCTTCTTATCACATCCCATCAGAGGGCACCCAGTGCCCACATGGCATCACAGATGCGAACCCGCATATGGTGGTGCCTGCCGGCTTTCTCTATTGGAATTTACCATTTCTCCCTTTCCAGACCCATTCAGTTCTTTGCATGTATTAAGCTCATGCACATGTGCTTTGTTCTTTGAGTTATGATCTAATACTATGTTAGTTTTTTGTTGCTTAGATTGTCCCAGCTCTGGCCATGTCACTCTTGCAGGTTGGCTCCGTATCCCTTGGGTAAGCCCCATCCTTTATTTTGTGGAACACTTCCTTGCTTTCTGGTGCTACAAGTTGCTCCAGGTTCAGCTCAGTCCTAGAACCAGCCATTTCTCATGGGAGCCCCACTTGAATTTTTATTTGTTTTAGAGACAGAGTCTTGTACTGTCACCCAGGCTGGAGTGCGGTGGCGTGATATCGGCTCACTGCAACCTCCGTTTCCCGGGTTCAAGCGATTCTCCTGCCTCAGCCTCCTGAGTAGCTGGGATTTAGAGGCGTGCACCATCATGCCTGGCTAATTATTGTATTTTTAATAGAGAAAGGGTTTCACCGTGTTGGCCAGGCTGGTCTCAAACTCCTGACCTCAGGTGATCCACCCACCTGGGCCTTCCAAAGTGCTGGAATTACAGGTGTGAGCCACCGCACCTAGCTGCTACCCAGAATTTGAGAGCTATGAGTATATTACCTTTTTTGCACAACTAAGATGTGATGACATGAAAATGGAATCTCTCGTTCTCTCTCACATACACAGAAGAGTTAGGCTTGGTTGTTGGGCTCTGAAGGAAAATGGAGCCATCAGTGTCTGATATCAGTGATCAAGGGAAAGATATATGGCTTCATACAGTTCACTTTTGGGGCCTTTGAAAGCAGAAGAAAATGAAAACAAAATGAAACGGTGCAAGGAAGTACTTATCACAGTGCTTGAGTGTTGGAAGCATCTAATACATGAGACTTGTGGTTTTCATTAACATGATTAATGAATATTAATCAAAATGATCCACTTGTTAATATTAATTCCAATGCAGTGAAAACTGGACTGACTTTGACTTTGATTTAGAGAAGAGATTCTAATTCTTTCCATTTGCTCCAGCGCAGTGGTTTAGAAAATGAAGATATTTAATTTGGGATTGGTGTTGCTGGGTGTTTGGTGTTAAGTGATTAATTTGTGGTTCATTAAATAACACTCGGGTGGGTCTGGGTCCGCAGAGGCAACGAGGTTGGTCCTCCCCTGGTGCTCTGGGTTGTTCTAGGGCCTGTCTTGGGCAGGACGCCACCTGGCACCTCAGCCATCAGTGAGGTCTGCACAGACCCTGGCCAACTCTGAGGCAGGCAGGAGGATATGGTGATGGGGCGGAAGGCCTGATGAGTTGCTTTGTTCCTTGCAGATCAGGAGTGATACTTCACAGATCCTGGAGGAACACATCCCAGTCCTTAAGGCCAAGCTGACAGAAATGCGTGGTATCTACGCCAAAGTGGACCGGCTAGAGGTGTGTCCGGGAAAATGAAGGTTCTGAGGCTGTGGACTTAACCTAGCCTTTGCCTTTTCCTCGAGGATGCTGATCCGGCCTTGAGCATGTCAGGCATAAAGCCTGATAGAGGGGGTTGGTGGTGGGGGCTGGGGGGTCTGCCCTCACGTGATATTTCGAAAAAATCACAAGTAAGAATTTGTTTCCAGGCCAGGTATGGTGGCTCATGCCTGTAATCCCCTCATTTTGAGAAGCCAAGGTGGGAGGATTGCTTGAGCCCAGGAGTTTGACACCAGCCTGGGCAAGATGGCAAAACCCTATCTCTCTAAAAAATACAAAACTTAGGTGTGGTGGTCCATGCCTGTAGTTCCAGCTACTTGGGAGACTGAGATAGGAGGACGGCTTGAGCCCAGGAGGTCATGGCTGTGGTAAGCCCAAGTGCACCACTGCTCTCCAGCCTGGGCGACAGAGCAAGATCCTGTCTCAAAAAGAAAAGAAAAGTTTCCAACGTTTAAAAATCAGGGTACTATAGGCCAGGCACGGTGGCTCACACCTGTAATCCCAGCACTTCTGGAGGCCGAGGCAGGCAGATCACGAGGTCAGGAGATCGAGACACTCCTGGCTAACATGGTAAAACTCTATCTCTACTAAAACTACAGAAAATTAGCAGGGTGTGGTGGCGTGTGTCTGTCGTCCCAGCTACTCAGGAGGCTGAGGCAGGAGAATCACTTGAATCTGGGAGGTGGAGGTTGTAATGATCTGAGATCTCACCATTATACTCCAGCCTGGGTGAAAGAGCAAAAACTCCATCTCAAAAAAAAAAAAATCAGGATACTTTATATAAAAATCTGCATTTTAAGCTTTTGAAAATTCAGAAGCTTTGATAACCCTGGGCCCACATTTCCTTAAATGCTTTAATCTGTTTACGTTTCAAGGCATAAATATATAATGTATATACATCTATGTATGTAGTTTAGTGAATTTTTACATATATCAGCATCATGTAATGATGACCCAAATTAAGATAATATTTCCAGCCCCTGGGTTGCATTCTTGCAGCATTCTTGAAAGAATGGATGAAGGCTGAGTGTGGTACCTCACGCTGGATTACAATCCCAGCACTTTGGTAAGCCAAGGTGGGTGAATCAGTCGAGCCAGGAGTTCAAAACAAGCTTGGCTAACATGGTGAAACCCTATCTCTACTAAAAATACAAAAATCAACCAGGTGTGGTGGCGCACACCTGTAATCCCAGCTACTTGGGAGGCTGAGGCACAAGAATCCCTTGAACCCAGGAGGCAAGGGTTGCAGTGAGCTGAGATTGTGCCACTGTACTCCAGCCTGGGCAACAGAACAAGACTCTGTCTCAAAAAAAAGAATGGATAGAGCTGGTGGCAGCTGCTTCCCAGAAGGGTACGGGCTCTCCAGTTTTCCACAGTCCCCACCATGCCCTGTTGCCTGACTGCTGTCGTGGCTCACTCACCTTTCACTGGCCTGGTTGAGACGCATCCCATCTCATTTCCTCCCTGCCGCACTGCAGAATCAGTCCCCTCACTGCCCCCATCTCCTGGAAGAGGAGCATAAGCTCTGCAAGATAAGCCACTTCTCTGCAGTCATACTACTAGTTACATCAAGCCAGGACTCCAGCTCATATGTGCTGGAGTGGACGCTCTTCGTCAACCTGGGCCCTGGGCTTGGGACCCCGGCTCCTTGCACAGCAGAGGACTGGGAAGCTGGGAGGAGTTTGCGGTTGTGTCCTGGTCACCTGGCCAAGGGAATGTGGGGCCCCTCCCAAGCTGCAAAGCAGCCGTCAGCACCGAGTTAGCAGAGAATTAACATTCTTGTCAGCAGAGAATGAAGCAGGAATATAATTAAAACTTTGCCCTTGGAATAGCTGATTCATTTGAATTTTATTCCACACGTTTGAAAGAGGAAAGAAAATGAAGATTTGCAGCTTGGTTCTCGCCTAGCCTGGGCCAGCCCAGCTGTCTTGCCCATTCCTTTCCGAGCATTCAGTCCGCGGACATTGACCGAGGGCCAGGAGAGACCCTCAGCAGGATATTACCATATCAGCCTCCGATCGCTGCTGGGAGAGATTACCAATAATTTAGTGCTTAAAACAACACACAGGAGCCTCCCTGCACCTACCCTGGCTCAGGAGTCTGCCCAATTAAAAACAACGACAACAACAACACACACACTTTTTTTTTTTTTGGGCGGAGTCTCATTCTGTTGCCCAGGCTGGAGTGCAGTGGCATGATCTTGGCTCGTTGCAACCTCTGCCTCCTGGGTTCAAGTGATTCTTCTGTTTCAGCCTCCCAAAGTAGCTGGAATTACAGGCACCTGCCACCATGTCTGGCTAATGTTTGTATTTTCAGTAGAGACAGGGTTTTGTCATGTTGGCCAAGCTGGTCTCAAACTCCCGACCTCAAGTGATCTGCCCACCTCGGCCTCCCAAAGTGCTGAGATTACAGGCATGGACCACTGTGCTTGGCTACGACACACATTTATTATCTTACAGTTCTGGAAGTCAGAACCTCAAAATGTGCCTTATGGAGCTAAAGTCAAGCTGGTGGCAGGTTGGCCCCTTCCAGAGGCTCTGGGGAGAATCCTTGCCTTTCCTTGCCTTTTTTCTTGCCTTTTCCAGATTTTAGCACTGCCTGCATTCGTCAGCTCATGGCCCCTTCCTACCCCTTCAAAGCCCACAGAGTGGCATCTTCCTGTCTTTCTGTTGCTGGCCCTTCGGCCTCCCTCTTGTAAGGACGCTTGAGATCACCTGGATGATCCACAGTGATCTTCCATTCCAAATGCTTCACTTAATCACACCTGCAGGGGCCCTTTTGCCAAGGAAGGTGACATATTCACAGGGTCTGGGACTAGGACGTGAACATCTTTGGGAGCCGTTGTTCTGCCCACACTAAGCCAGGATCTGCTTTCATTAGGCAAGTGCTGTGAAGGAAAATAGTGACTGAGGCCTGGGGTCTGCAGGCCCCTGGAGAGCGAGCGGAAGGAACTGTGTCAGCTGGGTGAGGGAGCTGTGGGAATCGGGTTAGGTGGGCACAGCTCAGGCAGGGCTCTGGTAGGATCTTGGCGAAGACTGGGATGTTGGAAGGACCCTGGGAGGCCAGGTAATGGGAGCAAAAGGGAATCCGACCCCAGTGGGGCTGGAGAAATGGGCAGCAGCAGCCAGGTTGTCCAAGCCTTGCCATCCAAGGTCAGGACTTTGGCCTTTAGCCTGAGGAAGAGGAAGCCACCGAAGAGTCAGGACAGCCTAGTGGTCAGGCGCACACACCCTGGAGCAGGGCTTCTCAGCCTCAGTGCTGCGAACCTGGAAAATTTTCTGCTGTGGGGCAGTTCTGGGCATTGTAAGTTGCTTAGCAGCCTCCCTGGCCTCCATTCACAAGATACTATTAGCATTCCTCCAGCCCCACTCCCCAGCATGACAACCAAACATGTTGCCAAATGTCCCCTGGGGGGCTAGATCGCCCCGGTTGCGAAGTGCTGATCTGGAGCTGCATAGCCTGGGTTCAAGTCCTAGTGCTACTGCCTCCTCATGTGTGACCCCCAGAAAATTCCGAGCCTCCTTTCCCTATAAAATGGGAGTTACAGTGGTGAGGTTCTTGCACCCAAATCCTTGTTGTATTCAACACGTCTGCTACATGGTGGGCTGCCCTGAGATGGGTACAGGGCATACAGCCGAGGGGAGCTGCCTGTTCCCTGCTGGTGATCCTGTAGGAGCACTGGACAGGGAAGCAGTCCAGGTGGGGCAGGCCGGCCACAAGCGCACACACCAAGGGCTCCTGGCCAGAGCTAGGACTGAGGGGGCTTCCAAAGTATGTGACCTTGACCCTAAGGTCTGAGATCTGGCGCAGGAAACCTGGGGAGGGAGCAGCTTGTGCAAAGGAAGGTCCAGGGGTGGGAAAAGGCAGCCTCTCAGGCACCTTGGGGCCGGGAGGAGCTCAAGGTCAGGGATGAGACTGAAGTGAGGGGCATGGCGGATGGTGTAGGGCCAACACCCGGAGTTTGGACCCTGTTCTAAGAAGGACAGGACCCATCAGAGGGATTGCAGCTGCTGGAACCCCCACTCCCACCAACAAGAAAGTTGACATTGATTATTCTTTTTTCATTCATTCATTCATTCATTCACGGTAGAGACCAGGGCTCACTAAGTTGCTTCCCAGTCTGGTCTCTCTCAAACTTTTTTTTTTGGAGATGGAGTCTCTCTCTGTCACCCAGGCTGGAGTGCAGTGGTGGGATCTCAGCTCACTGCAACATCCGCCTCCTGGGTTTAAGCGATTCTCCTGCCTTAGCCTCCCAAGTAGCTGGGATTACAGGCATGCCCACTACACCTGGCTAATTTTTGTATTTTTAGTAGAGATGGGGTTTCACCATATTGGCCAGGCTAGTCTCAAACTCCTGACCTCAAGTGATCCACCCACCTCAGCCTCCCAAAGCACTGGGATTACAGGCGTGAGCCACCATGCCCAGCCAGTTATTCTTAAAGTATACCATTTGGAGGTGTGGGGTGTATTTACCAGGTGATACAACAATCAGCACTGTCTCATTCCAGAACATTTTCCCAAAAGATACTGCATGCCTTAAAACAAAAAATTGAAATTAAATTAAAACAACAGAAAGAAAAAGAAAACAAACAAAGATACTGCATGCCTGTTAGCCACCATTCCCCAGCTCCGCCTCTGGCAACCTCTCATCTGCTTTCTGCCTCTCTGGATTTGCCTGTGCAGGACATTTCATGCTGACGGAATCATACCATATATGGCCTTTCGTGTTTGGCCTCTTTCACTTGCCCTGATGGTTTCAGGGTTCATCTATGTTGTAGCATGTGCCAGGACTTCATTCCTTCTGTGATTGAATATTTTTTTGTGTGTATTTTTTTCTTCTTAGTAGAGACAGGGTTTTGCCATGTTGGTCAGGCTGGTCTCGAACTCCCGACCTCGTGATCTGCCCGCCTTGACCTCCCAAAGTGCTGGGATTACAGGTGTGAGCCACCACACCCGGCCCTGTGGTTAAATAATCTTTTGGTATATGGCTAGACCATATTTTATTTGTCCATGCATAAGCTGGTGGACATTTGGGTGGTATCCACTTTATGGCTGTCATGAATAATGCTGCTATGAATGTTTGCATACAAGTTTTTGTGTGACATGTGGTTTCATTTCTTTTGGGTGGATACCTAGAAGTGGAATTATTGGCAGATCTTTTTAAGAGAGCTATGGAAACTCGTTTGAGGAAGTTTCAGACAGTCTTCCAAAGTGTCTATACCATTTTGAACGCCCACCAGCAACTACTCTTAAGTTTTTTATGGAGATTGCGGCCAGGCACGCTGGCTCACGCTTGTAATCCCAGCACTTTGGGAGGCCGAGGTGGGCGGATTACGAGGTCAGGGGTTCAAGACCAGCCTGACCAACATAGTGAAACCCCGTCTCTATTTAAAGAAAAAGAAAAGTTTAGATAGATGGAGACTGCAAACTCAGATGCCAACAGGAGCCAGGACTGCTGAGGGGCCACGTGTTAGAAGACCAAGCCCAAGCTCTTCCATTGCACCAGTTGCTGGAGCTTAGAAGCAACTGCCACCACTGTGGGGTATGAATCTCCTGGCGGTCACAGTCCACACTCTGCCCTAGAGTCTCACCAACACTGAGACTAAGTGGTACCGCTTGTCAACACCCTCGCATCTGCTTTCCTTAGAGTCGAGAGAGATTTCTCTGTAACTGGTGCTCAATTAAAAGGAGGGAATCCTGAGTGAGGTTCCAAGTGGGGCATGGATTTGAAGATCAAGAGAGAGATGATGTACTTCCTGTTAGCTCAAGTGTGTGACATCAACAGTAAAACTGAGGGACCCACTGAGAACCTGACACTGTATGGGGCAGGTGGACTCCAGAGCCAGAGAGCTAGGGCTCTGATTTGCCCCTCTGGTAATTCACGAACCCCCTTGGAGTCAATGTCATATCAAGACCCCCTCATTGCCAGGAAGAGAATGTGCCGTCTGCTGCTCAGAGTCATTGTAAGGATTAGGTGAGACCGGCACCTGGCATCCTGCAGGCGCGCAACAAGGACAGACTGTTATGATGGTGGTTGTAGTGGTCCCCAAGGCTGAGAGAGGGATAGTTTGTCCAGGATGGACGGCCACTGCTCTGCCCTGCCAGCCGGGAGTCCTGGGGTGACTAGGGTGTCAGTGGTTTCCACAGAGTGCTGCCCTCAGAATCAGTGTGACCTGCCAGGTGAAAGCTTGGAAACCACGAGGTGACCTCTCAGGCCAGAACTTGGCCCTTTATCAGTTGTATTAATCAAAACTAACTTTTTTTTGAGACAAGTTTTTGCTCTGTCATCCAGGCTGGAGTGCAGTGGTGCAATCACACTTCCTAGCCTCAACCGATCCTCCCTCCTCAGCCTCCCAAGTAGCTGGGACTACAGGTGTGTGCCACCACGCCCAGCTAATTTTTTGTATTTTCTGTAGAGATGGAGTTTTGCCATGTTGCTTAGGCTCATCTTGAACTCTTGGGCTCAAGCGATCTGCCCACTCTGGCCTCCCAAAGTGCCAACATTATAGGCATGATCCACCGTACCCAGCCAACAAAAACTCATATTTTTGACTGCCTACTGCGAGCCAGGGACTATGAGTGCTTTACACATAAGAATTCACTTCAACTCCACAGCAACCCCAGGAGCAGGGTCCTGCTATTAGTCTCATTTTACAGAAAAAGCCGCCGAGGCACAGAGATGAGAAGTGACTTGCCTGAGTTCAAGCAGGTGGGAAGTAGTAGAAAGAACTGGGGTTGCAGCATTTATGTTCCTGTCTGCTGGATGTTGGCACACCTTTCTGGATGGAACCCGTGCTCTGAAGCTGGGAGTTCTTTGGTGGAAGTGTTCAAATTCTTTTTTTTTTTTTTTTTGAGACGGAGTCCTTCTATGTCACCCAGGCTGGAGTACAATGGCAGGATCTCGGCTCACCACAACCTTTACCTCCTGGGTTCAAGCGATTTTCTTACCTCAGCCTCCTGAGTGGCTGGGACTACAGGCACCCACCACCATGCCTAGCTAATTTTTTTTTTTTTTTGAGACAGAGTCTTGCTTTGTCGCCCAGGCTGGAGAGCAGTGGCGCAATCTTGGCTCACCACAACCTCCACCTTCCAGGGTCAAGCAATTCTCCTGCCTCAGCCTCCCAAGTAGCTGGGACTACAAGCACGTGCAACCACACCTGGCTAATTTTTTTTTTGTTTTGTATTTTTAGTAGAAATGGGGTTTCACCATGTTAGCCAATATGGTCTCAATCTCCTGACCTTGTGATCTGCCCACATTGGCCTCCTAAAGTGCTGGGATTGCAGGTGTGAGCCACCGCACCCAGCCGGAAGTGTTCACATTCTTCAGGCATGGTGGCTTGGCCTATAATCCCAGCACTTTGAGAGGCCAAGGTGGGAGGATCACTTGAGCCCAGGAGTTCAAGATTAGCCTGGGCAACATCGAAAGACCCCTGTGTCGGGGGGTTGGGGGAAGTGTTCAAATTCCTCAATACTTGCCCATATATTTTAAACAATGAGGCTTTCCTCCTCCCCTCCGTCTCAGCTGATTATAAAGTAGTCCATTTTTCTTGAAGAGGAAAATATCAGAAATCAATCATGCTGCCTGCACCCAGCCCTTTGGGTGGCTGAGATGTGCGGTGGGCCCTGTCACTCGCCAGTAGTCACCACACCCTGGCTGTGCGGGTGGACCTGTATGTCTCCTCTCCCCGGAGTCGGGGCTGCCCTGGCCCAGGTTTCAACCTCTCTGACTGCGGCTCGGCTGGGCTGGCCTCACTGGCAGGCATCTTGGAGACAGTTCAGACATCGCGAGCACGCATTCCTCGGCGTCGCCTCACACTCTCCACCAGATTGGTATTAACGCAGGGAGCATAAAATTAGAATCCGCCAGAGGAAGGGGAGTCGGGACTTTCGTCTGAGTTTTACAACCATATGTGCTGGCTGAGCCAGGCCTCTGAGGCTGGAGCCCTTGTCAGATGCTTCCTGGACCATTTCCCACCCACCCACCTCTACACACACACACATATACACACACACGCATACATCTGCACATATACACACACACACATGACGTGGCTAATTCAGCCTTTCAGCCCTGCTGCAGCCAGAACCCCAGGGTGGCCCCAGCACAAGAGAAGCCTCCATCTTGGGTTCACCCAATGTCATTTTGCTAAGGATACACTAATTCCCTTATTCACTCATTCATTCATGCATGTGTGCATTCATTCATCCACCATCCATATGGACCTGGGCTCCTGGGCCAGGCTCTGGTCTTGGCCTGTGAGCAGTGCTGACTCAGCAGCTCCTCTTTCAGAATCCACCTTGCAAAGGGCATGGACCCTGAATAGATAAGCATTTCAGGTCAGGGTCGGTGGCTCACACCTGTAGTCCCAGCACTTTGGGAAGCTGAGGCAGGTGGATCACCTGAGGTCGGAAGTTTGAGACCAGCCTGACCAACATGGAGAAACATTTTGTAAAATACAAAATTAGCCAGGTGTGGTGGTACATGCCTGTAATCCCAGCTACTTGGGAGGCTGAGGCAGGAGAATCACTGGAACCCGGGGGGTGGATGTTGTGGTGAGCCAAGATCATGCCATTATACTCCAGCCCGGCAACGAGCAAAGCTCCGCCTCAAAAAAAAAAAAAAAAACGAGCTGGGTGTGGTGGCACATGCCTGTAATCCTGGCTACTCAGGAGGCTGAGGCAGGAGAATCACTTGACCCTGGGAGGCAGAGGTTGCAGTGAGCCAAGATCACGCCACTGCACTCCAGCCTGGGCGACAGAGCAAGACTCCATCTCAAAAAAAAAAAAAACCCACACTCAAAGCAGGGCTGCACCCCATGGAGAAAGGAGAGCAGCCACTACAGGCAGGGGGTGCAGGTGCAGAGGCCCTGTGGGGTAAGGCTGGGCGCTTTAAAGGAACCAAAGGGAAGCGCGTGGAAGGAGAAGGGAGAGCAGTACTGGACGGCAGGAGGCCTGGCAGGTCTTGAGAAGACTGTATTTCATGCTATTATTTTGAAGGGCAGGCGCTCCCGGAAGCAGCCCGCACTGAGGTGTCCTCATTCTATTCCCGGTATGAGAAAATCTTTTCTATTTTGCTAATGGAACAAAGCAGGCCACAGAGGCACTGCCTTGTCTGAGATGGCACTGTAGTCGCCCCCTCTGCTGCCGTTAGCCATGTATACACATGCACACACACACTGACACGTGCCCATACATGCCGAGCACAGACACAGGTATGAAAAGACACACACCAGAGGTCACAAATGGGTGAGTTCAATTTTACTAAGCCGGCACAGCATTTTTTTAAAGTGTAGATTCATTGCTAACATTGAATAGAATGGGATTTTTCATAAAATCTGAATGTCCTTTAAAAATCATAGCATCTGAGATTTGATGAGCTCTTAATATGTGCTAAGCATTCTACTCGTTGAATAAGAATAGTGGTTTTTTGTTAGTTTGTTTGAGACGGAGTCTTGCTCTGTCACCCAGGCTAGAATGCAGTGGCACGATCTCAACTCACTGCAACCTCTGCCTCCCGGGTTCAAGTGATTCTTGTGCCTCAGCCTCCCGAGTAGCTGGGATTATAGGCATGCACCACCACATCCAGCTAATTTTTTTTTTATATTTTTAGTAGAGACTGGGTTTTGCCATGACGGCCAGGCTGGTCTCAAACTCCTGGCCTCAAGTGATCAGCTGCCTTGGCCCCCCAAAGTGCTGGGATTGTAGGCATGAGAGCTACTACACCTGGCCAAGGTTCCTACTGTTTTTAATCCCCATTTTTCAGATAGTGAAATTGAGGTTAATGGAAGTTAAGTAACTTGCTGAAAGGCACACAACTATTGAGAGGTAGAATTTGGATTCTAATCCAGACAGTCTGATCAGAGCTCACTGCAGCCTTGAACTTCTGGGCTCAAGTGAGCCTCCTGCCTCAGCCTCCTGAGGAGCTGGAATTACAGGCACATGCCACCATGCCTGGCTAATTTTCAATTTTTGGTAGAGATGGGGTCTTACTATGTTGCCCAAGCTGAAATTCCTGGCCTCAAGTGATCCTATCTGGCTTCAGCCTCCCAAAGTGTTGAGATTACAGGCATGAGCTACCATGCCCAGCCAGAATTCTTTTTTATTTATTTTTATCTTATTTATTTATTTATATTTGAGACGGAGTTTCATTCTTGTTGCCCAGGCTGGAATGCAGTGGCTCCATCTTGGCTCACTGCAACCTCCGCTTCCCAAGTTCAAGTGATTCTCCTGTCTCAGCCTCCCAAGTAGCTGGGATTATAGGTGCCTGCCACCATGCCCAGCCAGTTTTTATATTTTTAGTAGAGACGTGATTTCATCATGTTGGCCAGACTGGTCTTGAACTCCTGACCTCATGTGATCGGCCCACCTTGCCCTCCCAAAGTGCTGGGATTACAGGCCTGAGCCACTGCACACGGCCTGTTTTTTTATTATTTTTTTGAGATGGGGTCTCACTCTGTCACCCAGGCTGGAGTGCAATGGTGCGATCTCAGCTCACTGCAACCTCTGCCTCCTGGGTTTAAGCGATTCTCCTGCCTCAGCCTCCCGAGTAGCTGAAATTACAGGTGCCCACCACCACGCCCGTCTACTTTTTGTATTTTTTAGGAATGAAGTTTCACCATGTTGTCCAAGCTGGTCAGGAACTCCTGACCTCAGGTGATCTGCCCACCTTGGCCTCCCAAAGTGCTGGGATTACAGGCATGAGCCACCACGCCCTTTTTTATTCTTGAAACCGGCAGCTCTGTTCTTGAGACCTGGAGCTGAGTGGTTGCTGTTGGCCTGGACTCAGCTTTCTGGCTGACCCTGGTTCCCATTAAGTCCCTTTACCTGCTTGTTTCCTACCTGGCCCTTGGTGGCTTCTGAGTTCCCATATGCAGCACATCCACTATTCAAATGAGCATTTGTGTGTCCTTAATATAGATGAAAAGTACAAATAAGCATTTGGGCTGTTTCTGTAAAAGTCAACTTTTAATACAAAAGGTTTTGAAATCTGATGAATGTGCCCTGAGACTGCCCCCTGCCACTTTCTGACTTTGTGACTTCGAGCAGGTGCCCAGCATCTGTGAGCCTTGATTTCCCTCCCCTGTAAAATGGAGGCTAAGAACAGGGTCACTGGGGAGAAGGCAAGAGGCCACCAGCGGAGCTGTGACCGTCGTCAGGGTTGCTGCAGTGCCCCTTCAGCTAAGCAGGCCCTGCTGGCCTTGTGGGAAGCCCCATTGGAGGGAGGCTGGTCGTAGTGATGAAAGGCCTGGAGTTCCCACCAGCCCAGGGAGTATGGCCAGGAATGGGCTGCAGGCTACACAGACGTGGCATCCCAGCCTCTCCCTGTCTCCCAGGCCTTCGTCAAGATGGTGGGACACCACGTCGCCCTCCTGGAAGCAGATGTGCTTCAGGCTGAGCGGGACCATGGGGCCTTCCCGCAGGCCCTGCGGAGGTGGCTGGGATCCGCAGGGCTCCCCGCCTTCGGGAACGTGAGTATTCTGCCCCGAGAAGTGAGGGGAGGGCCCCTCCCCCTTCCCTCTGCAGACCCCAGCGTGGGGAGGAGCACTCAGGAAGCGGAGTTCAGAGGGCATATTTCACTTCTGCAGACAGGAAACAGGTCCGGGCACCTCAGCCTTTCCTTGTCTCACTCGAGCCCTGGGTTGTGACTGTTCGTGTGCTCATCCACCATTTATTGGGCACCTACTGTTTGCTGAGTGCCATCTGGGGTAACTGTAGTGAGCAGAAACAGCCCTGCCCTCCTGCCCATCCTTGCACACTTAGGGTCAGTGCCCAGGATGACATCCAGAATTCTGGCCAGGTTCCCCTTCCCGCGGCAGGAGTCAGCCTCGAGCTGACCTGAGGAGCCGGGGAAGGGGGATGGGCGTCTCCCCGGCATGTGGCTCTTTATGGCCTGCAAAGGCCTTTCCCTTCCTCGTCTCTCCTCTGTCATCCTGGGATCCTCTTAATGGCCCTGCAAGGAAGGAAGGATCATGTGTCCCTTTTGTTTTATTTTGTTTTGTTTTGAGATGGGGCTCACTCTGTCACCCAAGCTGGAGTGCAGTGGCGTGATCTCAGCTTGCTGCAAACTCCACCTCCTAGGTTCAAGTGATCTCCTGCCTCAGCCTCCCGAGTGTCTGGGATTGCAGGTATACGCCACCATGCCCAGCTAATTTTTGTATTTTTAGTAGAGATAGGGTTTCACCATGTTGGTGAAGCTGGTCTCGAAGCCCTGACTTCAAGTGATCTGCCCTCTACCTCCCAAAGTGCTGGGATTACAGGTGTGAGCCACCGTGCCTGGGCAGTCACCCTCATTTTATAGGTGAGAAGACGGAGGCTCAGGGAAGGAGATAAAAGGTCTTGTCTGAGGTCACGTGGCCTGGTGTGCCTGTCCCTGGGGATGTACCCTTCACAGGAAAGGTGTCACCTAACAGGGCCTCTTGTGGCTCCTTGGGCTCTGCCTGCAGGTGTCCCCTCTGCTGCTCTGTCTCCACTGTTCCTCCTGCCTGTCCCCACCTTATCTCCACTTTATCACCACAGCCCATTTAGTGAGTGCTTTTTGTTTTGTTTTGAGAGAGGATCTCACTCTGTCACCCAGGCTGGAATGCAGGTGTGATCCTAACTCACTGCAGCCTGGAACTCCCGGGCTCAAGTGATCCTCCTACCTTGGCCTCCCAAGTAGCTGGGACGACATTTCGAAATGGTGTGATTTGAAATGCCTGATGGGTATCTGCTCTCAAGTCACAGGTTCCTGGCCTTATTGTACCTGCCTGAGGCACATGCTGCTCACCTGCCTGTTTGCAGGGGAGTGGTTTGCCCAAGCTTGTAACAGCTGGACAGTGGCCTCCCAGATCTCATGGTCTAGGAACACTTATTGATCCTTCAGAGCCCAAGTTAATGCCACCTCCTGTGAGAAGCCCTCTGAGATTGCCCATCTTCAGACAAACTCCATCTCTTTGCTTTCCAAAGACAATGAAGTCATGAGCTGCATCCTTTGTCTGTGTCTCCCTCAAGTTATTGTGACCATTCCTGAGTGACTTTTCCCAATGGTGACTTTAAAAGCATGTTGGGGCCAGGCACCGTGGCTCATGCCTGCAATACCAGCACTTTGGGAGGCCAAAGCAAATGCATCACTTGAGCCTAGGAGTTTGAAACCAGCTTGGGCAACATGGTGAAACCCCATTTCTGCAAAAAATAGGAAAGTTAGCTGGGCATGGTGGCACATGCCTGTGGTCTCAGTTATCCGGGGGAGGCTGAGGTGGGCGGATCGCTTGAGCCTAGCCTGGGAGGTGGAGGTTGTGGTGAGGCAAGATTGCACAACTGCACTCAGCCTGGGTGACAGAGTGAGATCCTGTCTCAAAAAAAAAAAGCACATGAGGGGCCAGATGTGGTAGCTCATGGCTGTAATCCCACCACTTTGGGGGGGGCAAGGTGAAAGGATTGCTTGAGTTCAAGACCAGCCTGGGCAACAAAGCAAGACCTCATCTCTACAAAAAATTATCCAAGTGTGATGGCATGCACTCGTGGTCCCAGCTGCTCAGGAGGCTGAGGTAGGAAGATCGCTTGAGCCTACGAGTTTGAGGCTGCAGTGAACCATGATCGTGTCACTGCACTCCAGCCTGGACAACAGAACAAGACCCTATCTCTGAAAATTAAAAAAAAAAAAAATTTTTAAGTCACATCAGGGGATGTGGCCTATTAGGACCCGAGTATCCTAACAGTGGGTCCTGCCTGTCATTTGATAGACTTTTTGCAGTCTGCACAATCATCCCTATGAGGTTGGCGCCCATGTTTCCATTTGCAGAGGCAGAGACTGAGGCTTGGAGATGAGAGTCACCTATCCAGGGTCACTGCTGGGTTTGGAATCCAGGCCTGTGGGGCTCTGAAACTGAGGTCCGCCCCCTACTCCTGCCACAGGGTTGTGGCATTCCCCCCGGGGTGTGGCTGGGCATGCCGGGACTGCACCCTCTCCTCTCTGCCACACTCTGGGCTTTGCTAAGCCTTGGAGAGCCCCCTAGACCTACCTGTGGTGACTTGTTCCAGGAAACGGGTCCTAGCCAGGGGTGGGTGAGTCATTCACCAACCCCAGTGTGTTGATCTTGGCCCCACAAGGGCTTTGTCTGGGGGAGGCGGTGCAGCCGAGCGTGTGCACATGCGTGTGCGGACCTTCCAGGGCTGTGGCTGCACCAGGGTGTGAGCTGGAGGGGCCCTTCTAGAATCATGATCATCACAGCTGGAGTTGGGGCCAACGCTGCAGTCGAGTCACGCCCCAGCCTGTGAAAAGGGTCTGGTCATTGTTCCTGTTTTACAGATGAGGAAACTGAGTCACTGAGGGGTTAAGTTGCTTGCCCACCCAGAAAGTGGTGGAGCTGGGGTTTGAACTTGTGATATCTGGGCCCAGAGCTGGTGCCCTGCACCCTGCTGGTCCAGTCGGTGCCCAGCCTGACCCCCAGACCTGCTCTCTGGGAGGCAAGAGTCCTCGTAGGGCGCCCAGGTATTCTCATGTTCTTCCATCTCAGTTCTTTCAAAGCTGGGATTTTGGGCCATCTCTAGTCAGTTCCCCTCAGTGCTCCCCCTAGGTGGACACCTCCTTTCGGTGACCCTGAAGGGCCGTCACCATCAGAGGCTGACATTTCAGCTTCCACCAAACCCTTCTTCTGGGGCTGGTTCCAATGCCGTGTGCAAGCCTAAGGGGCCCGGGAGCCGAGGGCTTGGAGAGCTTTAGTTTCTCTCCTGGTCTCTCCCCGAGGACCCCACTGCTCCCCCGACACAGGTGTTTGAGGCCTCCCCGCCCTGGGCTGGCCTGAACAGCGACCGTCCAGACACAGCAGCCAGGGGGACCTGGCCATGTGGCACCCCAGGACTGTCTGTTCCTCTCCCACCTGCTCTGCCTCCGAAGGGTCCGTGAAGTGGAGAGGGCTGGGACAGGGATGTGGGGTGGCCCCGCGGGATGCTGGCATGGGGTTCTGCCCCTGCAGGGGAGCCACACCATTCACCAGAGGCCCAGCCCCCAGAGTGCGTAGGCTGCCTGCTGCTCATGAGACTCAGTGCTGGTGTGGACAATGGCTGTGGCCTGGGCTGGCCCGAGGGGTCCTGTGCAGGAAGTGACCTGGGGTTACTAGTGTTCTCCCTCGGCCAGCTTTCTGACTGGAGCCCAGCCTCTCAGCCCTACCTTTGAGCCGCCTGAGAAAGAAGCATTTGCTTCACAGACGGAGCCAGCCTGTGCCCCAGGCCCTCAGCGCCCAGCCACAAAATGTACACATGCCCACACTACGACATATGTATTTTCACGGTACAAAAGGCCACATTTTCATGCTGTACTATATAAATGAAAAGTTTTCAGTTATGCTTTTATATTGATCGTTATAACATTGTGAGGTTTTAACTAAGAATTGCACCTCTCTTTCATTGTAGCCAAGCCCCTTCTGTGGCATGTCTTCGCTGTGTTACCGTGGGCAAGTCTGTTAGCCTCTCTAAGCCCAGAGACAGCCAGGCACAGTGGCTTCCACCCGTAATCCTAGCACTTTGGGAGGCCAAGGTGGGAGGACCACTTGAGTCTGGGAGTTTGAAACTAACCTGGACAACATAGGCAGACCACATCTCTAATCGATTAGATATTATTAAAATAATATCTTTTCTTTGAGATCTTAAAATTATTTCTAATTGTTCAGAGATAGCTTCTCAATGACCTGAGAATAAAATCCAAACTCCTTGTCATGGCCTGCAGGAGGCTCATGCTTCAGCCATGTGCAGTCTCTGATTGTTTGTTTGTTTTGAGACCATCTTGCTCCGTCACGCAGGCTGGAGTGCAGTGGTGCGATCTCGGCTCACTGCAACCTCTGCTTCCCGGGTTCAAGCAATTCTCCTGCCTCAGCCTCCCAAGCAGCTGGGCTTACAGGCACCTGCCACCACACCTGGCTAATTTTTGTATTTTTAGCAGAGACAGGGTTTCGCCATGTTGGTCCAGCTGGTCACGAATTCCTGACTTCAGGTGATCTGCCCAGCTCAGCCTCTGGAAGTGCTGGGGTTACAGGCGTGAGCCACCACGCCCAGCCTAAAATAATATCTAAAATTCAAAAACAAGCCTCAGAGAGTCTGACTGAGTCAGTGAGCTGGCTCGGGCAAGTTCATGAGAGGCTTTGCTTGCTAGAAAACTAGTTTGGATTTAATGGAAAATGATGAGGAGCTGGACTAAAGCAGGGGAGAAAAGCTCCAGAACTCTCAGGAGGGATTCCGGGCATGGAGCGGAAGAGCGTCAGCCACCTGAAAAGCCAGCCTGTGGCGTAATCTCAGCTCACTGCAACCTCCACCTCCTGGGTTCCAGCAATTCTCCTGCCTCAGCCTTCCGAATAGCTGGGATTGCAGGCATGTGCCACCATGCCTGGCTAATTTTTGTATTTTTAGTAGAGATGATGGAGTTTTGCCACATTGGCCAGATTGGTCTTGAACTCCTGACCTCAAGTGATCCACCTGCCTCGGCCTCCCAAAGTGCTGAGATCACAGGTGTGAGCCACCGCTCCCAGCTGAAAAGCCAGCTTTGCTTGTGAGTAATGGAGTGGTCCAGGACAGACTCCATGCTTACTGCTCGGTGGTGAGCAGGAATCACGGGGTGGCTGACATAGAGCCAGCCCTGCTGTGCCAGGCACCATTTTCAGCTTGTCAGTCCTCACAACATCCCACGAGGAGGTGCTATTTCTATCCCATGTTACAGGTGAGGAAACTGAGGCACGGAGAGGGTAAGTAACTTACCCAGGATCACACAGTTGGACATCAGGATATGAATCCATATTCTTTCCGTCACATATTGCCTTGGTAGAGAGCTGTGATCTCTTCCTTCAGGGAGCTTGTGTCTGGTATGAGAATACAGACAATGACCAAATTCAAAGAAAATGTAGTTATAGCAGGACATGGTGACTCAACGCCTATAATCCCAGCACTTTGGGAGGCCTAGGTGGGTGGGTCACTGGAGCCCAGGAGTTCCAGACCAGCCTGGGCAATATGGCGAAACCCCATCTCTATTAAAAAAAAGAATACAAAAATTAAGGCTGCAGTGAGCCATGTTTGTATCACTGCACTCCATCCTGGGCAACAGAGCAAGAGTCTATCTCAAAAAACAAAAAGAAAAAAAAAATCAGTTAGATAGCTGATTGATAGCCCCCCTTTCTAAAGAGGGGCCCTTTACCTGGGCATGGTAGTACGTGCCTGTGGTCCCAGCTACTTGGAATGCTGGGGTAGGAGAATTGCTTGAGCCCAGGAGTTCAAGGCTGCAGTGAGCTGAGATTGCACCACTGCACTCCAGCCTGGGTGACAGAGTGAGACCCTGTCTCTGAAAAATAAAATGTACAAAAAAATTAAATGAAAGGGAGCCCTGGTCAGGAGTGGCCTCTGAGGAGGGACCGTGGAAGCTGAGACCTGGACGATGAGTAAGTGTCGGTCTGGAGTCAGAAGAAAGAGTGCTCCCAGCCAAGGGAACTGCAATTGCAAAATCTCTGCAACGCACCTGAGCTTGGTGCTTGAGGAATCGCTAGTCTGGCATGCACTGCCTGCATAAACCAGGGCAGAGTGGAGAGAGAGAAGGTCTGGGAGGTAGCAGAGAGCAGATTGTGCAGGGTCTCAAGGCCACACAGAGGAGTTTAACAGTGTTCTATGGTGATCGGAGCTATGGAAGTATTTGTAGCAAGGGTGGGGTAACTTGGTCACAGTTGCTTCACTTGGCGAGAAACCAGGGCTCGTTCTCTGCTCTGAGCTCAGGCTGGCATTCAGGGTCTGTGGTGTCTTAGGACTGGGACACCAGAGCTGAGCAGGGCACGTGGGTGCCCTCCAGGCTGCAGGTTTGGAATGTTTTCTCCCCTGGAAACGTCTCATGCTGTGCCCTGAGCTCTCTGGAATCCTCACCTCGCCATGTCTCAGGGCCCTTGTCCAATCAGAGGAAAGGAAAGAGGCTCCAGAAAGGGGGCCCAGGTCTTCCAGACCAATGTCCCTGAGACCCTGCTGGAGGGGGCAGCCGTCAGCCCCATGCCTGCACGGGAGGGCCCCTCACATCTGGAGATGGTTTCAGGCATGTGTGGATGTGAAAGTGTGAAACGGAGCTGGAGCCGTGCGGGCTGCTGGCCTCGGAAGTGCAGAGGGCGCGGCAGGTGTCCCCTTGGCCCAGGCCAGCTTCCTGCCGACTGACTGTGCCAGGCCGGCCCTCCTGGCACACGTGCCCAGAGGTGCAGAGCAGCCTCACTAATTTGTTGTAAACCACTGTTTGTTTTCTGCCGCCAAAACGTCTTGTTCACGAGGTGTCATTTTGATTAATTTTTCTGATGGAGAAGAATGCGGTGCTTCCCAGGGGAGCTCTTTGGCTGACAACGAAGCTAACCCGGCCAGCTCCTGCCTCCCGCACAGAGCGCTGCTGCCCTGTGGAGGGAAGCTTGGCTGGGACTTGGGGCTGCCTGGCCCACCCAGTCACCCCCACCCCCACCAGGCAGCAGAGGCCTGGGGAGACCGTGGTTGCTGAGATCTGCCCAGAAAGATGGGCAGAGGGGCCGGAGGGGAGCCAGAGTGGCTTTGGAGCCAAGCAGAGCCAGGACAGGCAGGTTGTGAGATGTCATCTGCTCCCACAATTGCAGCAGTCCCAGGGTGATCTGGTAACAGCAGTGAGTGAGTCTTCTGGGCATGAGACAGGCGGGAGTGGTGGGGACTGTGGCGAATTGTGGGGACTGTGGCGAATTGCAGAGCCCGTGGCTCATGTGCAGGAGTGGAGCTTGCCTGGCACTGGCCTTGCAGAAATGGTGGCCAGCGGTTACCAGGATTTCCTATATGGGGGAGAAAGCTGGACATCTGGAGGTGTGTTGTTAATGAATCTTCCCATGTCAGAAAGTCAGTAATCTTTCTTACTGTTGAATACTGTGTGGAAAAAATGTGTTGGGGCTGGATACGGTGGCTCACACCTGTAATCCCAGCATTTTGGGAGGCCAGGGCAGGAGGATCACTTGAGCCCAGGAGTTCAAGACCAGCCTGGGCAACATAGTGAGATCCTGTCTCTATTTTTAAAAATTAAAAATAATAAAAGAAAACTGTGTTGCACTGTGAGCGGCACCCACCACCGCCCCCAGCTCTGGACTTGAGGCTGATGATCTGTACCTCCTTTTCCCACCACTATGGAGGATTTGGGACCAGGGAGGAGTCGAGACGCATCTTCTCCACTCTTTTGCACCAGCCTTAGTGTAGCTCTTCAGCTCTAATTAGCAACATGACTAGGAGCCAATACTTGTATTGAGCCCCTACTGTATACAAAGGGCTTCCCTGTGCCTTCTCTCAATTTCCTGTAACAATGCCAGAGGTAGATGCTATTATTCCAGTTTACAAATAAATGCCCTGAGGCTCAGAGAGGGCTGTTCACTTGCTCAGGATCACACAGCATAACTGGGGTTTGATCCAGCTTTGACCTTGGTCGGCCGGTCGGCATGTGTCTCTACCTCCCTCTGTGAACTTCCCAAGGGCAAGTACCGAAACTTCCACGGCCAAGGCTGCCAACTTGAGAGCTTTGGGCCACTTCTGCCTCAGCCGCACTCGCTCTTTGACCAGCGTGATATATGGATCTATTTAACTTGAGTTAGTTGCCAAGAAGCAAATTTCACATGAGATTTTGAGGATGAGAGGGAGGAAATTCCTTCTGACAAGTAGTTTTTATTTGGGAGGGGGCACTGTTTGTTGAGCCCTATCTGGGAGCACCCCACCTTTGCCCCTGTGGCTTCTGGTGAAGGAGCGGAGGTCCGAGTGGGCCCCTGAGCCACGTCCTGCCCAGCCAGCATCTGGCCCGCCATGCTCACTTTAGTGCCTGCTGGTGCATTTGAGTTTCCTCCTTGGTCGAGCACATAGTAGGTATTTAATAAACAGTCATCAGCGGATGTTGTGAAGGCTTCTTGTCTGCCTCCCAGATGCTTTAGGGGCGTCTCCAGGCATTGGAGGGCTGGAGAAGGTTTTCAAGGCTGAAAGGGAGGTAACGAGGCCGTGGGTGGAGCTGCTCTGCCCCGGCTGGCCTGCAGGAGTCATCAGTGCTAGGCTCAGCGTGCTCCCTCCCACAGGACCCCCCAGCTCCTGCCCCTTGCCTCCTCTCCCCTACCTGCCCAGCACCCGCAAGGGGGGCTTGGTTTCTCTGGACATCCCCTCTCCCCTGCACAATCCCCCTGCAGGGGGTGACTTGGGGAGGAGGCCGATGGGCTCCGCTTTATCTGGTAGTGGAGGCTGAGCAAGACACAAACGGAGAAGGGAGAGCAGGTTGTGAAGCACCTTCTCCTGTTCCTGAACCACCGCTCTTCTCCTGCTGCCCCCGTCAGCCCTTGTGGTAAAATGCAGCAGGAGCAGATGGCAAACAGGAGGACCAAGACCATGGAGGGCCCTGGGGCGCTGGGTCCCAGACCCCACCCGCCAGCCCCTCCCCACGGCTCCCAGGGACTTCCCAGGTTTGTTCCCTTCAAGGTGGCGTGCTGTTGGGGGGTGGAGGGCTCCTAGCAGGCTGGTCTGGGAATCCTGTTTTTCAGGCATTTCATTCTTGTTGAGAGTCTGAGGATGAGAGGGGAGGGAGTTCCTCCCAACAATAAGAAGTTTGCATTTTGGGGGTGCTGTTTGTTGGGCCCTGTGTGGAGGCACCCCACCACTGCCCTGTTGGTGGGACCTTCAACATGCCCTTCTCACCACAGCACCACGTCGGGGGCATCCCCTGTGGCAGCAGTGCCCTGGGCCCGGCCCTGCCATTCTGGGCTTGCTGGACATCGTCTGTGGCCTTTGCACAGGTTGGTCCCCTGCCTGGAAAACCCTTCCTGGTCCCCACCTGCCGATGTCAATTCTTGTTCAAAGCCCCAGTCACACAGCACCACCCCGGGAAGCCGCCTGGCTCCCTCCAGGCAGCTCCCTGACCCAAACCGGCTCCTTCCCTGGCTGGCACAAGGCTGTGGCTGGTCGTCTCTATTTTCACCTCTTGTTTCCCTAGACTGAGAACTGCTCGAGGGCGGGGACTGTGTCTTGTCTTTGCTGTGGTGCTGAGAGTTCTGGTACTGCTGGAGGGTTCCAGGCTCCTCTTTGGGCCACCACAAGCAGCACTTACCTGCCCTGCCTGGTTCATCCCCAGGCCACCTGGGACAGAGTAACTGTCTCCATCCCTACTCTTCAGGTGAGGAAACCGAGGCTCAGAGAAGTTAGAACATTTTAACAAAGCCAGGGCCAATCCCATTTGATTCCAGCGTCCTACATTCTTCACATCCCAGGAGTCAAAATTCAAACACTCACTGAGACCAGGCAAGGCCCTGAGTGATGCAAAGAGGCCAGGTTGGGGCTGTGACCATCGGGGGAGGAAGGGCCCTCAGCTGCAGCCTGGAACGGAGACCAGAGTGACCAGGCCTTGCACTTTTTTTTTTTTTTTTGGATACAGAGTCTTGCTGTCACCCAGGCTGGAGTGCAGTGGCATGATCTTGGCTCACTGCAACCTCTGCCTCCTGGGCACAAGCAGTTCTCCTGCCTCAGCCTCCCCAGTAGCTGAGACTACAGGTGCGTGCCACCATGCCTGGCTAATTTTTGTATTTTTAGTAGAGACGAGGTTTTGCCATGTTGGCCAGGCTGGTCTTGAACTCCTGACCTCAAGTGATCTGCCCGCCTTGGCCTCCCAAAGGGATTATAGGTGTGAGCCACCTCACCCAGCCAACACCCTTGTTTCTAATTGGAATGTCACCTTCAAGGTCACTCATCATAGAGAAATTCCACCCCTCGAAGCCCCCCATATCAAAATGTAAACCCCATCCGCTCCTGAAGGCTGCAGATCCAGTTCCTGCAGCATTTGGAGGGGGATAATCAAGAGCATGGATGTAGACCTCTCAACCTCAGCGCTGTGGACATTTGGGGCAGATCATTCTTTGCTGTGGGGACCATTTTGTGCCCTGGGGGATGTTTTGGGGGATGTTTTTCACGCTGGGGAATGTTTTTCGCGCTGGCAGGTGTTTTTACGCACTGGCGGGTGTTTTCGCACTGGGGGATATTTTAGGGGATGCTTTGCACGCTGAGGCATGTTTTGTGCACTGAGAGATGTTTTGCTGCATCTCTGGCTTCACTCACTAGATGCACCGTCCCCACAGTGTAACAACCAAAAAGGAGTCCATAAATTGCCAGATGACCCCTGAGTTAAATTGCCAAAAGTTACCCTGAGTTAAGGACCACTGGCCCAGAAGAATGACAGCTGTCAAAACTGGGTGATGGTACGTGGGGACTCATTAGAGTCCCCTCATTGCTTTTATATGTTTCCTATAAATATGGAAAAGTTTCCTTATAAATATCATGAATTCTGGAGCCACACAGTCCTGGGTTTGTATCTCGGTGGTGGTGCTGGCTGGCTCCATGGCCTTGGGGGAGTCTCAGCTTCCTCCTCTGTGAAATGGGTAGAAGTTCTCCAGCCTCACAGCGTCAGGTCGAGGATTTGAACGTGCATGATTTGCTTTTCATCTGGCAAACTTCTATGGGAGCAGTACTCTGCTGTGGGCACTGTTCTAGCAGCTGAGACTCATAAGTTGTGGAGTGGCAAGCTTTGTTGGGTACTCGCAGGAGGCAGGCACCCAGATGCTCTGCACTCACCTCATTGCTCAGCTGCTGTGTAGTGAGGCAAGTTGCCATCATTGGCCCCATTTTATAGAGGAGCAACTGAGGCAGCAGGAGGTGGAGCTTCTCGCCACAATCAACAGAAGGCGGTAGAAGAGGCGCCTCCAGGCTGCCTGGTTCCAGAGTCTGCAGTCCTGAGCTCCACGCTGTCTGAAGGGACTCACTTATGCACTCGGCACAATGCTAGCACATAGTAGGTGCTCAGTTAGGGTGGGCTGTGAGGACTGCCTTTGTAGATAGCTCTCTCTGGAGGGGCTGATTGTTCCCCACCATGTGTACCCTAGGTGCATCTCTGACATCTTCAAGGCTGCCAGAGCCAAGTCCTGAAGCTGCTGTTTACAGAATAACCTGTCACTTGCTTTCTGCCATGTGCTGATGTGGGCCACCACGGGCCTCACCTGCAGGAACTGAATCGAGTGGCTCACTCTCCTCTGAGCCGCTGCTCATCTGGGCCAGCCCCTCCACACTGGTCATGCCAGGAGCATGTTGGTGGTGCTCAGGGGTGGCCGGGGTCATGATGTGTCTCAAGTGATGATGGGTCATGAGGGTTTGGGCTAGCCACACCCACCTGGGCACGCCCACCAGGGGAGTCAGGTCCCCCTCTGGGTCCCACCTCTCCCAATTCCTCCCATCTTCAGCCCTGCATTCCATCTTGACCACTCCCTGAGGGGCCCAGGCTAGGCCCCACCCTCACCCCCAGCCCTGCGTCATCGTGGAGATTTCAGCCTCTGGCTGTGCATTCCCAGCAGTCCTGCTCCCTGCGGTCCGTCTCCCCATCTCCGTCTCTGTTGGTACTTGGGTCTGTCTCTGTCTTTGTGTCACTGCTGGATCCATGTCTTGTTCATCCTGCTTGTCTCTGCCTCTCGCCATGTGTCTCTGCATCTCTGTGCCACTGTCTCCTTGTCTCTCCTGCCTGTGTCTCTGTCCCATGTCTCTCCATGTGTCACCCACACAATCACAAACCTTCACTGTGCCCCCTACCCCCCAGGCCACAATCCTTTCATCCCCCTCATGCCCCACCCCTACTTGCATCTCTGGCTCCTCAAAGGGACCTTCCTGGGACCCCTCCCTCCTCAGACTGGAAGGGGAAGAGTATAGGCCGGGACGGGGTGGGGTGGGTCTGAGTGTCTGCCGTCTACCAGCTGGGCCAGGCGGGACTGTGGCACCCACTGCCCTTCTCTGAGTCCTGATGTCCACATCAGGATATAAGTGCACCCACAGGAGGGTCCCCCAGGGACACTTTTAGTGTGTCACTAGAGAACACTTGGTACATGGGAGCTGGTAGTAACCACAGCCGTGAACCTGAGGATGAATGCATGATGGGACTGGGTCTATGCCTGGGCTTAGGGTCTGTCTGGAGAAGAAAACTCACAGGCAGAAACTATCAGAGGATGATAACAAGGTGGGCCGCATGCATCTGGCTTCCATGCCTGACAGAGAAGGAGAGGAAAGAGGTCAGGGAAATTGCAGAGGATAGGCCGGGAAAGGCCTGCGGGAGGGAAGAGCCTGGCCTGTGTGTGGCACTGGCGTGGCATTTGCAGGACAGCTTGGGACAGGCTGCTGGATTGCAGGCATTCCTGAGGGAGGATGCACCCGGCAGGGGATGGCAGGTATGGTCAGTGTCTGAACACAGGTTCTGGAATCAAGCAGTGCGCAGAGGTGAATCGTTTGTCAATGCAAACTCCTGCCGGCTGCCTGCAGCTGTGGACTGGGTCTGGAAAAGGTGCAATCCCTTTGATGCCCACAGAGCCTGGGAAGTACTTGGCTCTGTTCCTGGTCATCTTTCTGCTGGGAAAATAACCGTGTCTCATTAGGCAGTGGGTTCATCCCGACGCCTGTTCTGGATGAAAACATCACACCTTGTCATGCTGCCAGGCCCAAAGTCAAGGTCAAAGTTCCTGTTACTTAGGGAATCCTAATCATTAACCTGGGAACCTCAACTGGAGGCGGAGATGCTGGTTTTTAAACGGAGGGAGAAGCTGGAGCAGGGAGGTGGCTGTTTCAGGGCTGGACATCCCTGAGTGTCAATTTTGAGGTACCACTGTGACCAGGATTGGTGATCACAGTCTTCCAGCCTCCTTGTCCCTTCTGTGTCTGGCAGCTATTTGCTGGCCTAAACCTGGCTCCAGAGGCCTTGGGCGGTGCCCCTGGAAGTGTGTCTTGGTCTGGAGCAGGAGGGGCTCAGTGCTTGGAGTGACAGCAGTTCAGTGCTTGGAGAGACATGGGGGGCTTGCTTGCAGGACTGCCTGCCAGCATCTTTGTGCCTGACATGTGGCCTCCTATAACCTCTCACTCTCTGGCCAGCAGGCATTCATTGAGCACCTACTGTGTGCCAGGCCCTCTGATTGACAGATGAGTCACGTCACTTAGTGGCTGAGAGATGTTCTGGCATTTGTAGTTTTCAAGTCTTCTTCTAAGTTAAACATCGAAGCAGTATCAGAACCGGCTCCCGTAACTGCAGTTTAGTTTAAATATTCATGTTTTGAAACTGAATGCATTTAATAACTAAAAATGCAACATTATAAAATTGTACGTTTGGGCTGTTCACAAGCTAATGATGGCATTTTTAAAGCATATGAATTTAGGGAGCCCTGTTAAGAATGAAATTAGCCAGCACTCATTGAGCACGATTTTCTAAGCACTTTGCATCATATGGTTATGATGCCCTGTGAGGTGGGAGCGATTATTAGCCCCAATTTCCAGATGAGAAAACAGAGGCACAGAGAAGTTAGTAACTTGGCCAAGGTCACACAGCTAGAGAGGGGGACCGCTGCCATCTGAGGGATTTGGAAATGGGACAGTTGACTGCGCTGGATGATGGGACTCTGCTCTCAATGCTAGCAGCTCTGGGGCCATGGGGGGATGTCAAAGTGCAAATTTGAGGCCCTCTGTGACCCCCACCTCCACTCCCACCCTTATTCCCATAAGCAGCATGAGCCCCACCAGGGAATGGGCAGGTGGTGTCTGAGAGCTCATCTCTACAAAAAATAAAATGAAATTATAATACCTAATACAAAGTAAATGCTGGCCAGGCGCGGTGACTCACATCTGTAATCCCAGCACTTTGGGAGGCCAAGGTGGGTGGATCACTTGAGGTCAGGAGTTAGAGACCAGCCTGGCCAACGTAGTGAAACCCTGTCTCTATTAAAAATACAAAAATTAGCCAGACGTGGTGGTGAGCACCTGTAATCTCACCTATTTGGGAGGCTGAGGCAGGAGAATTGCTTGAACCCGGGAGATGGAGACTGCAGTGAGCCACGATTGTGCCATTGCACTCCAGCCTGGGTGACAGAGTGAGACTCCGTCTCAAAAACAGCAACAACAAAAAAAGCAAGTAAATACTATATAAATAGCTGTTACACTGTATTGATTAGGTAATAGTGACCAGAAATCTTTACCTGTTCAGTATAGATGCAACCATCCTTTTTTTACTTAAACTTTTTTTTTTTTTTTTTTTTTTGGTGAGACAGTCACTCTTTCACCCAGGCTGGAGTGCAGAGGCGTGGATCACAGCTCACTGCAGCCTCAAACTTCTGGGCCCAAGCAGTCCTCCCACCTGAGCCTCCTGGATAGCTGGGACCACAGGAATGTGCCGCTACCATGCAGCACTGAGGTACCTGGCTAAGTTTTGTATTTTTTGTAGAGACAGGGTCTTGCTTTTATTATCATTATTATTACATAATATGCAGTCTTGTCCTGTCACCCAGGCTGGAAGTGCAGTGGTGAGATCTCAGCTCACTGCAGCCTCGACCTCCTGGACTCAAGCAGTCCTTCTACCTCAGCCCCTAAGTAGCTAAGAGACTACAGGTATGTGCCACCAGCCTGGCTAATTTAGTATTATTATTATTGTAGAGACAGTGTCTGGCTCTGTTGCCTTGACTGGTCTCAAATTCCTGGGCTCAAGTGATCCTCCCGCCTTGGCCTCCCAAAGGGCTGGGATTATAGGCTTGAGCCACCACGCCTAGCCTCGTTTTTGAATATTTTTGATTCATGGTCGGTTGACTGCACGGATATGGAACCCACGGATGTGGAGGGCTGACTGCACAGATCTTTGAACCATCTGTGTGAGTCAGGCACTGTTCAAACCTGTGGTGTGGAGGGAGCAGAGGCCTCCTGCTAGCGTGTGATGGATGCTCCAGGGAGAGCGCTGTAAGAAAGAGAAAGGAGAGGTGTCTGAGGAGGAGGGGAGGGAGGGGCAGGGAGGGCCTCTTGGGGGGTGATTTGAGAGCCAGGTGACTGGCGCCTTTGGGGAGGAAAGAAGGGGGCCTGGGAAAGAGGAGTTCAGGCAGTGGAGGGAGCAGGCTCTGGGGCCAGTGGGAGGCTCAGCCCGGAGGCTCTGAGACCTGCTCAGCCCTTGTCTTACCGGGACCGCTCTGCTGCGTGTGGAGGGAAGATGCTAGGTGTGTAGCGTGGAGCCTCTGGGATAGTCCAGGAGAGGTGCTGGTGGCCTGGAGCAGGCAGGGGGCAGGCGGAGGTGGGGAGGTGTAGCCAACTCTGGATCAATGTGTGTGTTAATTGAAATTTTTCTTTTAAGAACATTGTTGATTCATGTTCGGTTACACGAAATAACGTGGGGTCGGGTGCGGTGGCTCACACCTGTAATCCCAGCACTTTGGGAGGCTGAGGTGGGTGGATCACCGGAAGTTGGGAGTTCAAGACCAGCCTGACCAACATGGTGAAACCCTGTCTCTACTAAAAAATACAAAAATTAACCAGGCATGGCACATACCTATAGTCCCAGCTACTTGGGAGGCTGAGGCAAGAGAATCGCTTGAACCTGGGAGGCAGAGGTTGTGAGTCAAGATTGCGCCACTGCACTCCAGCCTGGGCAACAAGAGTGAAACAATGTCTCAAAAAAAAAAAAAAAGAAAAGAAAAAGAAATAACATGGAGAGGCTAGGCGCAGCAGCTCATGCCTGTAATCCCAACACTTTGGGAGGCGAGGAAGGAGGATCACTTGAGCCCAGGAATTCGAGACCAACCTGGGCAACATAGGGAGACCCCCTCTCTACAAAAAATAAAATTAGTTGGACATGGTAGCATATGTCTGGGCTTCCAGGTACTTGGGAAGCTGAGCTGGGGTGATTGTTTGGGCCTGGGAGGTCGAGGCTGCAGTGAGCTGTGATTGCACCACTGCTCTATAGCCTGGGTGACAGAGTGAGATCCTACCTCGAAAAAGAAATAAGAGAGATCCCTTTCTGTGCCCAATTGTCTCCAGTGGTAACATTTTTCAAAACGATAGCACAGTATCCCAACCAGGATAGCCGCAGGAATCTGACCTGCTGATCTGAGGCAGAGCTCCCCAGTCCGACCTGGACTCGTTTGTATGTGGTATAAGTCCTATAGGTTTGTACTCATCCCATGCAATGTACTTGTGTCAGCCAAGACACTGAGCAGGTCCCACCAGGTCCCCTGTGCTGTCCTTTATAACCACTCTCACCCTTCCTGCCCCCACTCCCTCCCAACCCCTGGCTACCACTCATCTGCCCTCCATTTCTAAGATTTGGCCATTTCAAAAATGTTCTATAAATGGAACTGTGCACTCTGTAGCCCTTGGGGATTGGCTGTTTTCACTCAGCACACTTCCCTGGAGATTTGTCCAAGCTGCTACATGAACTAAGAGTCTGGGCCAGATACGATGGCTCACACCTGAAATCCCAGCACTTTGGGAGGCTGAGGTGGGTGGATCACCAGAGACCAGGAGCTCAAGACCAGCCTGGCCAAATGGTGAAACCCTGTCTCTACTAAAAATACAAAAATTAGCTAGGCGTAGTGGCACGTGCCTGTAATCCCAGCTACTCGTGAGGCTAAGGCAGGAGAATCCCTTGAACCTAGGAGGCAGAGGCTGCAGTGAGCCGAGATTGCACCACTGCACTCCAGCCTGGGTGACAGAGCAAGACTCCATCTCAAAAAAAAAAAAAAAAAAAGTCTGTCACTTGAGCCCAGGAGGTGGAGGCTGCAGTGGGCCGTGATCATGCTACTGCGCTTCGGCCTGTGTGACAGAGCAAGGCTCGGTCTCTTAAGGAAAAAAAAAAGCCTGGATGCGTTTGCAGGCAGAGTCAACAGGATCTGCTGGGGTGGTCAAGCAGCAGTTGGAGATTTGAGCATAGAGTTCAGGGCTGGAGGCATCCTGTGTTGTGTCTCCGTGAGGCCGAATGAAGTCACCCGGGAGCAGGAGGCCCAGAGTTTGGGGGTCTGAGTTCACGCGGACTCGGTGTCTCCTGTGTAGCAGATGCCGTCCTGGGCTGTGGGTGCAGCACGGAATGGGGTGAGTGAGCTCCCTGCGTGGCGAGGGGCTGACCAGCTGCAGCGGCAGTGTGGGTGTGGACGAGGGAGCGGGCTTGGGATCTCGTTCCTTATCATTTCTGGCTTTGCAGCGGTGGGGGCCTCCAGGGCCTGTGCCGTGTGGAGCCCGCGGTGTGGCCCTGGGGTGGAGGGGCTGGACTAGAGCTTTGCAGGAGCCCTGAGTGAAATGAGAAGAGTGCAGTGTTGCGCTGAAGGCGAGATGGACTTCGTCCAACACAGGCGGGCCTGTCTTCTGAGATGTCCTTGTACATTTAGAATATCATAGCTTCAACAGAGGGATGAGGTTGGCAGGTGAGGGGGTTGCAGCCACTTGCCTGTCCCTTGGCTTGGGTGTGGAGAGGCCTGGAATCCTTGCAGCAACTCCCCCACTTCCTTTCCCGTCTCCTCCCCTGCAGCCCCTCTCCCCAGCCCGGCCTCTCATCCCTGCTTCCCGGCCCTATCTGGCTGCCTCATGTCTGCATCAGGGCCACTAGGTTATTCCTTCATACTTTCTTTTCTACTTCTGTTTGTTCATTTTGTTGTTGTTGTTGTTGTTGTTTGTTTGTTTGATATAGGGTCTTGCTCTGTCACCCAGGCTGGAGTGCAGTGACATAATCATGGCTCACTGCAGCCTCCACCTCCCAGACTCAAGCGATCCTCCTGCCTCAGCCTCCAAAATAGCTGGGACCAAAGGCACATGCCACCATGCTTGGATAATTTATTTGGTTTTTTATTTTTACTAGAGATGGGGGTCTTACTGTGTTGCCCAGGCTGGAATCTTGAATTCCTCGATATCCTGGCCTCAGGTGATCTGCCCAACTTGGCCTCCTGAAGCGCTGGGATTACAGGTGTGAGTCACCATACCTGGCCTGCAGTCTTGAATTCCTGAGCTTAAGCAGTCCTCCCCTCTCAGTCTCTCTCTCTTTCTGCCTCATTCTTCCCTCCTCCTCTCTTCCCTGCTTCTCCCCGTTTTCCCCTCCTTTCCATCTGTTTGCTCTCTCTGGATCCCACCTTCCGTTTCCGGTGCTCTCTCTCTCTGACGTTTTTTCTCAAGCCTTCTTTGTTCCCCTTGGCGTCTCCTCCTGCCTCTCATGATGTTCGTCCCTGTTTCTGCTGTGCCATCTCTCCCTCTTTTCCTTTCTCTCCTTCTTAAAAATTATTCCCCAGACCTTGAAAACCACCCATCCCTTTTCACTCTTAGGGGCCCAGATGGATAAAATGTCTTCATCAGGCGAGGACGTGGCAGGAGAGGGCGGCCGGGGAGAAGGACGGCTGGGCTGAGCTGCACGGGCACAGCCAGACCACCAAGGACACCCCATGTCTGAGAAAGGGGGAGATTGAGAGGTGGCTGCCGAGGCTCCCTGGAGGCCTGGAGTGGGGAAGGAAGGGGCACAGGGGACAGTCCAGGCCTTGTCTCTGAAGCAGGTCCTTCAGCGGCACCTGGGCTATGCTTCTCTGTTGGGGGCAGGCACAGCTCTAGGAAGGCATTTCTCCAGCTGGGCAGGAGCCTGGAGGAGCTACCTGAACACCTGCTGCTCCCAGGCTACCTCTGCTTCTGTCCTCAGGGCTTACTGCTGTTTTTTTTTTTTTTTTTCTGAGGCATAGTCTCACTCTTTCACCCAGGCTGGAGTGCAGTGGCATGATCTCCGCTCACTGCAACCTCTACCTCCTGAGTTCAATTGATGCTTGTGCCTCAACCTCCTAAATAGCTGGAATTACAGGCGTGCGCCAGCACACCTGGCTAATTTTTGTATTTTTAGTAGAGATGGAGTTTTGTCACGTTGAGCAGGCTGGTCTAGAACTCCTGAGCTCCAGTGATCTACCCGCCTCGGCCTCCCAAAGTGCTGGGGTGACAGGCGTGAGCCACCGCAGCTGGCCAGGGCTTGTTTCTTGAATGGATAATAGCTGCCCGCATCAGGAACTGGGCTCCCCTGAGTAGTATTTGTGGAATCTGACAACATGGTAGGTTATGTTTGCTTCCCAGAGTTAATTGTTCCTTTTTTTTTTTTTTTATTTGAGACAGAGCCTCACTCTGTCCCCCAGGCTGGAGTGCAGTGGTGCAATCTCGGCTCACTGCAACTGCTGCCTCCCGGGTTCAAGCGATTCTGCTGCCTCAGCCTCCCAGTAGCTGGGACTACAGATGTGTGCTACTACGCCTGGCTATTTTTTGTATTTTTAGTAGAGACGGGGTTTTGCCATGTTGGCCAGGCTGGTCTTGAACTCTTGACCTCAAGCAATCTGCCTGCCTTAGCCTCCCAAAGTGCTTGGATTACAGAGTGAGCCACCGCACCCGGACTAGCTGGTTGCTATTTTCAATACTTTTTTGTGGAGTCAACCACCTTCCAGGCCGGCCAACAAAACCTTCAATGATTCTATTGATAATTCAGCATCAAAGTGAGAAATGTACGACTCTGATGTGACAGCGGTTGGTGGCCAGACCATAGCCAGCTGTCAGTATGGGCTAAGGGGACACTGATCTGGAGGTTGGGCACTGACTGCAGGCATCTGCGCCTGGGCCTAAAGCTGCCTCCCTTGGGGAGGGGGATCTCAGTGTGACGGGGGACCCAGCAAGGCCACTGGACGCGGCTCTTGGTTTATTGCCCTGGGCTACAAAGGACTCTTCCATTCGCTGCTCAGTCCTGCAAGTGGGTCAATCCCAGCTCCAGCTGAATCCATCTGCTCATGTCTCCCTGCCCCCCAAATTCTACCACCATCCCCACCTCCACCTTTTGCCTCACGGTGTTTTCCCAGCCAGGAGCGCCAGCATCATGCTGGCCCTTGTTCCATGCCCAGGGCTCATCGATGGCGCCTTCCTCGAGTCACTCTTTTGACTGATAGCACAGGATGAAGAACACCATCCTGGGGGCACACAGATCTCAGGTGACAATTTGAAATGCCAAGGCAGGGCCCCTTTGTCAGACTTACTCAGAACGTCAAGACAGGGATAGCAGAGCCAGTTTGCATGAGTTTGGATGCTCCCGAGACCGGCCGGGTCTGTGGTACAAGCATCACGGCTTGAGCGAGTTCCCTAAACCCCACTGCGTCTTAGTTTCCATAGCTGTAAAATGGGATCACCGTTCATATCCACTGCAGAGGACTGTTGTGTGCGGTCATCGAGACAGGGTAAGGGGGAGCTGCTATTGTCTTTACTGTTGATCATGGTTGATATTATTATCTTTTTAAAGACAGAGTCTCGCTCTGTCACCCAGGCTGGAGTGCAGTGGTGCGATCTCAACTCACTGCACAACCTCCATCTCCTGGGTTCAAGAGATTCTCCTGCCTCAGCCTCCTGGGTAGCTGGGACTACAGGTACACGCCACCACACTGGCTAATTTTTTTTTTGTTTGTTTTTAGTAGAGATGGATTTCACCATGTTGGCCAGGCTGATCTCTAACTCCTGACCTCAGGTGATCCGCCTGCCTCAGCCTCTCAAAGCATAATTATTGATATTTAAGTACACTTGTTATCTGTGTTATTATCCCAGCACTTTGCATCTGCCGCCTTCTGTGTGCTTTATTTATTTTTAAATGACCTTTTGGCTGGGCGCAGTGGCTCATGCCTGTAATCCCAGCACTTTGGGAGGCCGAGGCAAGCAGATCACTTGAGGTCAGGAGTTTGAGACCATCTTGGCCAACATGGTGAAACCCTGCCTCTACTTAAAAAAAGAAAACAAAAATTAGCCAGGCGTGGTGGCTCATGCCTATAATCCCAGCTACTTGAGAGGCTGAGGCGGGAGAATCGCACGAACCCAAGAGGAGGTTGCATTGAGCCAAGATGACACCGTTGCACTCCAGCCTAGGTGACAGAGCGAGACTCTGTCTAAAAAATAATAATAAATGACCTTTTTATTTTATGTATTTATTTTTATTTTTTAGAGACGAGGTCTCGTTCTGTGTCCCAGGCTGGAGTGCAGGGGTGTGACCATAGCTCACTATAGCCTTGAACTCCTGGGGTCAAGTGATGCTCCCACTTCGGCCTCCCAAGTAGCTGGGACTACAGGCATGCACCACCACACTTGGCTACTTGTTAAATTTTTGTAGTGATAGAGTCTTGCTGTATTGCCCAGGCTGATCTCAAACTCCTGGCTTTAAGTAATCCTTCTGTATTGGCCTCCCAAAATGCTGGGATTACAGGTATGAACTACTGTTTAGCCCTGATTTTGAAAGATAAACTTGCACATTGTAAAAGGAAATAGCATTTCATTCAAAAAATGAATGTGGGGCCAGGAGTTTGAGAGCAGTCTGGGCAACATAGCAAGATCCCATCTCTACAAAAAATAAATAGCTGGGTGTGATGGCTCACACCTGTAGTCCCAGCTACTCAGAAGACTGAGGTGGGGGCAGGTGCGGTGGCCCATGCCTGTAATCCCAGCACTTTGGGATGTTGAGGTGGGCAGATCACATGATGTCAGGAATTCAAGACCAGCCTAACCAACATGGTGAAACCCTGTCTCTACTAAAAATACAAAATTAGCCAGGCATGGTGGTGCATGCCTGTAATCCCAGCTACTCTGGAGGCTGAGGCAGAGAATCATTTGAACACTGGAAGCAGTTGCAGTGAGCTGAGATCGTGCCACTGCACTCCAGCCTGGGCAACGGAGCAACTCTATCTCAAAATAAATAAATAAAAATAAAGATATACTCGTGTGTATATGAAGAGGAGACACAGTCAGTGGCCATGGGATGGGGAGCAAAGCCCAGGTGCCTCGGTGCTCAAGTGGGATGACTCCGGCACAAACCATCAGTTGAATGAGGGAATCAGGACTCTAGGACAGAGGGATGGGGAGGTGCAGGAGGAAAGAGGGGACTTGCCCCATGGATAGCAGAGTCTGTTGGCCAAGTTTGGAGGGACCAGACGGGATCAGGAGCAGTGCCCCACCGAGACCTAGTTTTGGAGGGTGCCATGCCCAGACTCTCCCCACCTGCTGTCCCTGTGTGTGAGCCTGGGTTTAGTAACCAGCAGCTTAGCAGAACTTCTGGGGGCTCCTCCTCTGCTGTTTCCATGTTAACGCTTTTCCTTCAGCTAAAAGCAGAATCCGTGGGAATGCAGGAACCTTCCAGAGCTGCCCTCTAGGGTCAGCATCACCTTAACTAGATTGTGCCAGCTTGTCCCTGCTGCTGGGTCGCCCTGGGCACCGGCTCAGCTCTAGCAGCCCCACCTCTGTGCTTCTGTCACTAGGACCTCGGCAGCCTCCCACGTCCACCAGCCTCTGTGGTCACTGGGCCGGCAGAGGGTGGGGCCGGGGCTGGGCTGGGCAGGAGGATTCAGATGGGAAGAGGCCGGTGCCTGTCACTCAAGCTCTGCAGGGCTGGCCAGCCCAACCCCGAGGGTAGGATTGGACATGCAGGGGCTGCCTACAGAGAAATGGGAGGGGTTCTACTCACAGCTGTCAAGAGTGTTCTGGAAGACTCAGGGCCCTGAGGCAGACACAGACATTGCAGGCAGGACAGCCTAAGGTACAGAAAGCCTGGAGCCAGGACTCAGCAGGGAGGCCAGGACCGAAGGCTGGCCAGCCCTGCAGAGCTTGTGTGACAGGCACTCAGTGCTTCTGAGTTCTTGGTGGCATCCCCCACCACGGCCGGCCTCCAGGGCCTGATCCCTCGGTCCTGACCTCAGAAGAGCCCAGCCGAGTCCTCCTCAGCCTTTGACCAGCTGTGACCGTGGGCACATGGCCTGGCCCTGTTCTCTCCAAGCCCGCTGTCTCATCTGTGCAGTGGGCGTCATCACAGGTCCTCACTCACGGCTCTTGTAGGCACTGGGGGAGGGACAGCAGCCACTGGCCGTGGCAGTGGCCCCAGGTCAGCAGTCCCTTACCTGGAGGGCTCAGGGTAAGCAGAGGGCTCTCCACTGGTGTCCTCCACAGCCTTACGGAGCCACTGCCAGCTCGAATCCCCATAGGGCTCCACAGATCCTGCAGGCCAGGTGGGGACGGTGGCAGACCAGACAGCACGTGTCCTGGCGGACGGGGCCGCTCACTGCACCCTGTGGGAATGTGGGCCCGCTGTGGCCAGATAGCGCAGTTTTTCTAGAGAAACAGGCACTCCGTGTTTATTTGAACATCACAGTTCTTCACTGTCGACAACAAACTCATTTTAAAATTCGTCTGCAAGCCGGATGCTGACCAAAGGTGACCCGTTTGTGCTGAGTGGGCCAGATCAGGCAGCCCCTGAGGGTCCTGAGGGTGGAGGTAGATGCTGAAGGGACATCCTGGTTCCTGACTGAGAGCTTCCCGCCAGCCCTGCTCAGCTCCAGGGTGCCCGTGTGCTGGGACAGGGGATGCTGGAGCTGGGCAGGCCTGGGGGTGAACCCCAGCTCCACCGATTCCAGCTGAGTGCTATGGCCAAGCGACTCCCGAGCCTCAGTTTCCCCTTCTGGGATCGGGAAACGGAGGGGAAAATGGGATGGAGGATCCCTGCCCCTCTCAGCCACTGTGAGGATGAATCTCTGTGACCTGGAGGCCCCGTCGCAGCCTGGACACTCTGTAAATGCTCAGTTCTTGGTCACTGAGGTTGAATTAAGAGAGGTTGGGGCTTAGTTGATGGAATGAGACTGATCTGTTTCTTCTGTTGGCTTTAAAATAAAATGTATATTATAGAATTAGAGTGAAGTCGCCGTGATAGTCCAGAGACTCCCTCTACACCCCTTGCCCGGCTTCTTCTGTTAACACTTTACTGTGTGCATCGTCACGGCTAAGAAGCCGACACTGACACGTTCTGATGAACTCAAGTCCACAGCTGCTTCAGTCTCCCTGTATATTTCTGTTCCAGGATCCTTTACTGCATTCAGTCTTCATGTCTCCTTGGCCCCTCTGGTCTGTGACAGTTTCTCAGACTTCCCTTTTTTGTTTTGTTTTGTTTGGGTTTGGTTTTGTGTTATTGTTTTTGGGAGAGGCTGTTCTGTCACCCAGGCGGGAGTGCAGTGGCAAGATCATGGCTCACTGCAGCCTTGCCCTCCAGAGCTCAAGCGATCCTCCCACCTCAGCCTCTCAAGTACCTAGGACTACAGGTGCATGCCACCGTGCCCAGCTAATTTTTGTGTTTTTTGAGTTTTGTTTGTGGAGATGGCGTTTCCCTGTGTTGCCCCGGCTGGCCTTGAAATCCTACACTCAAGGGATCCTCCTGCCTTGGCCTCCCAAAGTGCTGGGATTGGCCAGGCATGCTGGCTCACTCCTGTAATTTCAGCACTTTGGGAGGCCAAGGCGGGCAGATCACTTGAGGTCAAGAGTACCAGACCAGCCTGGCCAACATGGGAAAACCCTGTCTCTACTAAAAATACAAAATTAGACAGATGTGGTGGCATGCACCTGTTTTCCCAGCTAACGGGGAAACTGAGGCATAGGAATCGCTTGAATCTGAGAGGCGGAGGTTGCAGTGAGCCGAGATCATACCACTGCATTCCAGCCTGGGTGACAGAAAGACACTCCATCTCAGAGAAAGAAAAAAACCCACACAAAGTGCTGGAATTACAGGCATGAGCCACCACCCAGCCTGACTTTCCTTGTTTTTGATGACTTTGACAGTTTTGAGAATATTGGGGAGGCATTTTGAACAATATCCTTTAATTAGGGCCTATCTGATGTTTTTCTCGTGCTTAGACCAGGGTTGTGGGTTTGGCGGAGGAAGACCGCAGAGGTAACCGCCCTTCTCGTCGCATCATAGCAAGAGATACGTCAACGTGGCTCAGCACTGATGCTGCTGGACGTGGGTCACCTGGCCGAGGTGGCATTTGCCAGGTTTCTCCACCGTGCAGTTTCTTTTCTTTCTTTCTCCTTTTTTGTTTTTTTTGAGGTGGAGTTTTGCTCTTGTTGCCCAGGCTGGAGTGCAATGGCACGATCTCGGCTCACCGCAACCTCTACCTCCCGTGTTGAGGCAATTCTTCTGCCTCAGCCTTGAGCAGCTGAGATTACAGGCACCCACAACCGCACCTGGCTAATATTGTATTTTTAGTAGAAACGGGGTTTCTCCATGTTGCTCAGGCTGGTCTTGAACTCTCAACCTCAGGTGATACCCCCACCTCGGCCTCCCAAAGTGCTGGGATTACAGGCATGAGCCACCACACCCAGCCTACCATTGCTTTTGTAAAGTTTTATTGGCATATAGCCATGCCTTCTGTTTACATACTGTCTATAGCTGCATTTGTACTACCAGGGCAGAGTTGAGTGGTTGTGACAGAGACTGTGTGGTTTGCAAAGCCTAAAATATTTACTGTCTAGCTCTTTACAGAAAACATTTGTTGACCCTGACCTGAAAGCCACACAGGGTCAGGGATTTGCGATTAGGGCTTCCCAAGAGGGAGAAGCAGGGTGGGCAGGACTGGCGCAGGCAGCAGAGGGGCTATGGAAACAGGGCGGCACAGGGCAAACGGAGGCCCAGAGGTGGTGGGTTTGGCTGTAGAGCAGAGCTTGTCCTGACTGGGGGGCTTCATAAGAGAGGCTGCAAACCCAGTGGGGCCTGAGGCTTCACCCTGTCACGTGCTGTGACAGCCATTTGGGGTCTTTGTGAGAGTAGGAGCTGCTTGCGGATTGCTGGGGCCAACTCTGAGGCTTCGGCCAGCGGCATCAGGTCACAGGAACCGTGGGGGTCTCGGGGGCCAGGGCTCCTCAGCTCAGCCACCTTCAGCCACAAAAGGGACTGTGGGCCTGGAGCTGCCCGATGGTCTGATTTTTCAAGAGAAATCGGCAGTCCGCTTTTCATGGGAAATCTGATTTGTACGTGTTTGAGGTTAATTCCATTTTTACAAAATCACGAAGCAGACCCAGCACATGTGTGTTTGGCCTGCGGGCTGTAGGTTTGGGAACTCAGGTGTCCAGGGTGGAGGCGGGGACCTCCGGGGGCGTGGGGGGCGTGGGGAGACTCGGCTGCCAGGCCTTCGCCCCAGCATTCCCTCTGGCAGACGGCGGGGGAGGGGGCCCTGGGCTGGGGGTGGGCTGGGGAGGACCGCACAGCGGTGTCAGGTTTCTGTGTCTTGACCTATCCTGTCCCAGAGCAGGGAACATTCCTGCCTGCAGCCTGGGAGGAGGGGTCAGGAGCCAGATTCCAAAGGGTTGGACATACCTCCTGGACCCCAGTACGGACTCACTCCCAGCCAGAGCGTGAGCAGTGGGAGCTGGAGAGCTCTGAAGAAGCCCCCTCTGAGATGTTCAGGGGTGAAAACCCTGGGGTTTGAGTTTACTGCTCCATCCACAAGGAGCCCTGTAGGGCAATGGGCAGGGGCTGTTCTTGGAGCTGGACAGCCCGAGTGGACCCTGCTCCATGGCTCCCTCGATCCTGGGACCTCTGAGACACAGCGACTCCTCCCTTGCAGACTGCCATGAGAATCCAAGAGAGAACAGGTGTGAAAGTGTTTTTGTGGCTTGCGGGTGTGCGGTGAGGGGTCTGCCTCCAGGGCGTGGTCCTGTCCACCGCCAGGGCGTCTGCAAGCCTGACAGCCCTGGGGGCATCTGGTTGTTTTCAGCCTCACACGCCAACCCTCACCTGCTGATTCAAATGGCTGGTTTCGAAGCGTTGCTGCCACCCTGGGGGTTTATTATTTATTTCAGGCAAGACTCTTAGAAGCAGCCCTGGTCAGCATGGCTCGAGGGAAGAAGAGAATTTTGAGGCTCATGAACAGGAAAAGCCCCGGGGCAATTCCAGCCTTCAGCAAAATAGGGCTCACATGCTCAAAGTGATATTGGCAGGAAGACTGTCTTCCCCGTGTTCCAGCTCTGCATACCTCTGTGTGGGCTTCATTCTCAGGCGGGCCCTGGTGGGGTGGCAGGAGTGGCCCACAGCCTGAACTTCCAGGAACCTCTCGGGGAGCATCCCTGTCCCAGAAGCAAGAATCCCAGTGGCCCTGTCGCATACTGACTCCTGGATTCATCTGTGTGGGTGGAGGGGAGCTGCTCACATGGACCAGGCCTGGTCTTGGTCCCACCTGAGCTGCGGAGAGGGTAGGAGTTGCTCGGATGGGGAGTTGGGCACAGGGGATCCCTTAGAAAAATCAAGAGGCAGCCTGTAATCCCAACACTTTGGGAGGCCGAGGCCTGTGGATCACCTGAGGTCAGGAGTTCAAGACCAGCCTGGCCAACATGATGAAACCCCGTCTCTACAAAAATACAAAAAAATTAGCTGGGTGTGGTGGCAGGTGCCTGTAATCCCAGCTACTTGGAAGGTGGAAGCAGGAGAATCGCTTGAACCCGGGAGGCAGAGGTTGCAGTGAGCCAAGACGGCGCCATGGCATTCCAGCCTAGGTGACAGAGTGAGACTGTGTCTCAAGAAAAAAAAAAGATGCCAGCACCCCAAGGGGAAGTGGACAAACAGGCTGAAACTATGCCCACCCGTGCCCACCACTCTCCAAGACTGTGTTTTTGGTCGGAAGAGGAAATACCTAGCTTCCTGGCTCCTCCCCCTCTGCCCCTGCCTGGATGACTTCAGCCCAATTCTCCAAAGAGCTGTGGGTGACTCACCCACGTGTCTCCCGCGTGTCCTCCAGAGTGTCAGCTTGGGCCTGAGTGGATGTGGAGCGGCATCAGCCTCTGCAGCCTTTCTTTTGTCTGCTCTTTCAGCGCAGTGGTCCTCTGGAGAAAGGAAAGCATACTTGTTCTCCACGGAGCCCTGGGGGCTCCGAGTGATTGCCTTCCTTTCGAAGTGCACAGGAAGCAGCTGTTCAATAATCCATCATGACATTTGGCCAGACACCGACAGAGCTTGTCTCCCTGCGACCCCCTTGTCCAAATGCAGGGATGACCTTTGCCCTCTATCACCAGGAAGGATGCCATGATTGGGAGTTTCTTGCATTAGTTCTCTCCAGGCCTAAGAGATGATCATATCATGGCCAGGCACGATAGCTCATGCCTGTAATCCCAGCACTTTGGGAGGCAGACGTGGAAGGATCACCTGAGGTCGGGAGTTTGAGACCAGCCAGACCAACATGGAGAAACCCCATCTCTACCAAAAATGCAAAGTTAGCCAGGTGTGGTGGCATGTGCCTGTAATCCTGTAATCCCAGCTAGTTGGGAGGCTGAGACAGGAGACTCGCTTGAATCTGGGAGGCAGAGGTTGCAGTGAGCCAAGATCACACCATTGCACTCCAGTCTGAGCAACAAGAGCGAAACTCTGTCTCAAAAAAGAGACAGTCACATGTAGAGCTGCCAGAGGCCTCTCACCACACGTTCTCCTTGGCTTCTTCATAATAATACTGATTTTTTCCTCCATTTTTAGAATCCATCTCCTTGAGGGAGGAGACAGAAACCCAATCTCTCTTCATAGAACCATTTCAAAAAGGAATGGAGGGTTGGGATGAGGCCCAGCTGGCCTAGGAGAGGCCACCTGGCTGGGCTGGACACTGGCTGTGGCCTGGCCTTGTCACTGACCCTTGCCTGGGTCCTCAGGGTCAGGAGAGGAAGGGCTATGTCTTTTCAGATCACAGAACACTCTTTGGCCCCAGTCATGTGTCAGGATGAGAGGGGCGGGCTTTGAACTCCCATGATTCACTTGGATGTTACATTTTCTAGCTACTATGGCAGCGAGTCCTCAGGCCATCAGAAGAAGGAGGGTAAGATTCCACACCTGTGGGTTACCCACCAGCTGCAGCCCTCTGGCTGGATATGTATCTTATGGCTTAGTTCCTGGTTGTGTTCTGATTGTGGTGCCATCACAAGGGGACATGTGTCCACTGACCCACAGAGGCGGGGGCAGCTGGGGAAGTGCTGGGAGAAGAGGGGCAGGTGGAAATAGATCTTGTCTCCAGGTCATGCCCCGAGCAGGCCAAGTCAAGAGTGGCTGGCTGAGGGTTGGATGGGCAGAATGTTCCATTCGCCGTGTGTGAGGCTCACCCTTGGCCAAGGTGTGTTGCTTGCCCTGGTTTTCCAGTTGTGGAGGCAGTGACGTGTGTTGATAGGAAGTCCCGAGGCGCCAGAGCATGTTCTACCTTATTTAAGAACCTTCGATGGCTCCCTTCTGAAACAGAGAGGCTTGTGTGGTGTGATGGGAAGTCAGGCCCTGGATGTGAGCACTTGGCCACTCTCACTTCCAGGGGACACATGCAACAGCCTCCTCCTGGCTCCACTCTTGCCCCTAGAGTGTATTCTCTTCTCTACCTGAAACGCAGACCTCATCACACATGCAGCCTCCCGCCTAAGACCTTCAAACATTCCCCAGTGCTTGTAGGATCAAGTTCATAGCTTGGCTTGCAAGAGCCCAAGTGACCCAGGCCCATTGTCTGGCTTCCTCCTTGTCTATACTCTGATCCCCGCAGCCCCCACACACCACCCACTCGGCACAGGCTGTTCCCTCGGCCCGGAACACTGGCCGCTGGCACCTCTACACCCCCTTCTGCTGATTGCTGGCCAGCTGCTGCTGAGGTTGTGAAGGTCCTAGATGGCTCAGCCCCTGGGAACTCCCCCGACCTCTAGGACAAGCTGAGGCCCCATCTGGGCTCCCCAGGCTTTTGTGCCCTCCCACCATTAGCCTGCATCACAGGGTGGCATTGTTTCTCCTGGTTCGATGGTGTCCCCGCTAAGTGCCATGCTCCATGGAGGCTGGGACGATTTCTTGTTCACAACTATGTCTTCAGTGGACAGGACAGGGCTGGCCCAGTGCCCATTGAGTTGGCAGTTGGTGGACAGATGCTTGGGGGATGTGACCTGGGGCAGGGGACCTCCTGAGCCTTGGTCTCCCCCTCTGCACTGGGATCATGTTGTCACGTGCAGGGGGAGGGGAGGGGAGGAGGCAGCAAGGGGAGGGGCCTGCAGAGGTGTCTGGCATGGGGGGAGCCGTCGCTGGCCACAGTCTGGAGTCCACATCCCAGCACCAACACCCAGCTTTCAGCTGTAGCCAGAACTGGGTCTCAGCCAGAGTGGGCAGAGGTGGCCAGGAGATGAGACAGTGCAGGGAGCTGGGGGTAGGGTCGGGGGGTGGTGAGGAGATCCCTTCCCTTGGTCCCCTCCCTCGTTCCCCCTCAACCCTGCATCCTGGCTCGTCTCCACCGGCTCCACCAGGAGCAGCAGTCCAGCAGCCCCCTCCTTCCTGTGGAGCAGGCCGTGGTCCTGGCAGTCTGGACTCTGCATGCGAATCGCCTGGGAGCTGTGAAATGTCCCAAGCCCAGGCCACGCCCCAGACTAGTGACAATCCCAGTCCCTGGTGTGGGGCCTGGGCATCAGTATTTCATAAAACTCCCGGGAGATTCCAGCGCATGGTCAGGTTTGCAAGCCGTCATTCCAGGTGGTTCTTGGCGACCTGGTTTTTCCTGGAGCTGCTCGGCAGCCTGCGGGAGCCGGCCAGCCAGCACGCGGGCAGCGAGCGGCGCGATGGGAAGTCTCCCCTTCCGTGCCTCCCTCGACAAAAATCCTCACCAGAAATGAGGAAGCACTTCTTAAAATGGTGTTTTTTTTTGCAAGAGTAGCACATGCATATGGCAGGAACTCCAGGCAGCACAGATGGGTACACAGTGGAAGGAAAATCAGTCCTGGCCGGGCGCAGCAGCTCACGCCTGTCATCCCAGCAGTTTGGGAGCCTGAGGAGGGTGGGTCACTGGAGGCCAGAAGTTCAAGACTAGCCTGGGCAACATGGCAAAACCCCATCTCTACTAAAAAAAAAAAAAAAAAAAAGAGCCAGTGGCGCACGCCTGTAATCCCAGCTACTCCGGAGGAAGCAGGAGAATCGCTTGAACCCAGGAGGAGGTGAAAGTTGCAGTGAGCCAAGATGCCGCCACTGCACTCCAGCCTGGGTGACAGAGCAAGACTCTGTCTCAAAAATCCTATCACTAACAGCCACTATACCCAGGCTCTGGGATGGCCCTGCAGAGCTGTCACGGGTCGGTATAAGGTCCCTTTGTCACAGTCTGTCCTTCTCACCTTCCTCTGCCAGAATGTATTATCTGCCTCGCTCTTTTTGTTTTTTTGTTTTGTTTGTTTTTTTTTACGAGACACAGACTCACTCTATTGCCCAGGCTGGAGTGCAGTGGTGCAATCTCGGCTCGCTGCAACCTCCGCCTCCCAGGTTCAAGTGATTCTCCTGCCTCAGCCTCCCAAGTAACTGGGATTACAGGAGTAATGCGCCACCATGCCCGGCTGATATCTGTACTTTTAGTAGAGACAAGGTTTGACTGTGTTGGCCAGGCTGGCCTCAAACCCTGACCTCAAGTGATCTGCCCTCTGTGACCTCCCAAAGTGCTGGGATTACAGGCATGAGCCACTGTGCCTGGCCTGCCTGGCTCTCCTTGACACCCACAGAATATTCCGTTGTGGAGAGGGCCTGACATGGATGCCTTGGTCCCTTCGGATGTCTGTCACAGGCAGTGCTGTCAGAGGAGCCCAGAATCTTTGGTCATATGTGTGACTCCGGCGGGATGAACTTGTAGACCTGGAATTCCTGGGTCATGGAAGAAGTGAATCCAAATCGCTGACAGAGCACCATTTCTTGTCATTCCAGAAGTTGCCTGCACCAGTGCCCCTGACGTACGAGCTGCCCGCACTGTATAGGACGGAGGACTATTTTCCTGTGGACGCCAGGGAGGCACAGCACTGCCCCCACACCTGCCCTCCGCCTCTGTGAGCTTTGCGCTCTTCCCCTCAGGAACGTTGAAAGTGGCACTGTGTACATGGAGCAGCTTGGGTTTTTTCTTTATTTCTTTTTTTGTATTGCTGTTTTATTTTACATTTTAAAACATTTTTTTTCAATGTAGAGATGGGGTCTCACTATGTTGTCCAGGCTGAGCTCAAACTCTTGGGCTCAGGTGATCACCTGCCTTGGCCTCCCAGAGTGCTGGGATTACCAGCAGGGGCCTCCGCACCCAGGCTGCTGCTGTTTTTGAATTTCCTCCCTGCCTTATGTGAGACCACAGGGTTTGGAGAAGCAGGTGGAACCCACGTTCAGTGATGCCTCCCATGTCGGCCTGCCTGGGGTTCTACAGGGGCTGAGGGTCCAGGCCTGGCCAGGGCTGATGGACAGTGAAGACTTGCCTTCTCTCCATGATGGCTTTGCAGGGGGTCCATGGTCCTTCTTTCTGTGATGGTCTTTTGCATGGAGTGTGCTCTGCCACTGCAATGGGTGGGTGGGTGGGTGCTGGTTGTGTGGCCTGCAGACCTGGGTGCCCACAGCCTTGAGGATCCTTCCAGTAAAGGTGCTGTGCTCACCCCTGATCTGGTGTGAGAATGATGGGAAGTGGTAGTTTCCTTTTCACCTGTGCATTGTTTTCTGGAAGGCTCCTCCTGCACCTCACCTGCCAGGGCCTGATCCTGAGCATCTGTTGATAAGGCTCCAGCTGAGGGGAGGGAATAGTCCCAGCCTTTCGATTCCCAGCAAGCATGCAGAGGTTATTAGGACTCCAGGGTCTTCAACAGTGTGTTTACCTGCATTTCTTCTCATGCAGATGAGTTTCCTGCTGTTGTCCTAACACTCCAGATTTCTCAATGTGGCTTCAACCTGCAATGGATATTTCTGGAATTCCTCGAAGAGCCAAGAACACACACATAATTGCCCTATGCACATACAGGGCTGAACTGTAGACCTGCATTAGAATTTCAAGATAGTCTGCCTGGGCAAGGTGGCTCATGCCTGTAATCCCAGTACTTTGGGAGGCTTATGCACAGGGGCAAGGCTGCAGTAAGCCGTGATTATTCCACTGCACCCTAGCCTGTGCCACAGAGCAAGATCCCGTCCCCGACCCTCCAAAAAAGTCTTTCAAGAAAACCTAAAATAATGAATCTGGCAAGGTAGCAGTAGAGGCAGTGGGCAGTGGATCCCAGCGCTCTGGGAGGCTGAGGTGGGCAGATCGTTTGAGCCCATGAGTTTGAGACCAGCCTGGGCAACATAGTAATACCATGTCTCTACCAAAAATACAAAAACTTGCTGGGTGTGCTGGTGCACATCTGTGGTCCCAGCTACTTGGGAGGCTGAGGCGGGAGGGTTGCTTGAGCCTGAGAGGTTCAGGCCGCAGTGAGCAATGGTTATGTCACTGCACTCCAGCCTGGGTAACTGAGCAAGACCTTGTCTAAAATTTTTTTTTTTAATTAAAAATAGAAAAGCAGGGAAATAGTTTAGGACAATTTTTGGAATTGAAAGATATAGGTAGACTCTTGTTTCTGAAAAACCTGTTTTTTTTGTTTGTTGTTGTTTTTGTTGTTGTTGTTTTTGCGACAGAGTCACCCTGTCACCCAGGGTGTAATGCAGTGGCATGATCTCAACTCACTGCAACCTGCACCTCCCGGGTTCAAGCGATTTTCCTTTCTCGGCCTCCTGGGGAGCTGGGATTACAGGAGCATACCGCCATTCCCGGCTAATATTTGTATTTTTAGTAGAGGTGGAGTTTTGTCGTGTTGGCCAGGCTGGTCTTAAACTCGCAACTTCAGGTGATCTGCCCAGCTCAGCCTCCCAAAGTGCTGGGATTAGAGGCATGAGCCACATTGCCCAGCCAGCATTTTTCTGTTGAGGTAACTTTTGCAATTTTTTTTTTTAATGAGACACCTGTCACCCAGGCCGGAGTACAGTGGTGTGATCACGGCTCCCTGAAGCCTCAAACTCCTAGCTCAAGTAATCCTCCTGCCTTAGCCTCCCAAATAGCTGGGACCGCAGATGTGCACCACCATGCCTGGCTACTTTTCAAATTCATTTTATTTTTTGTAGAGACAGGGTCTCCCTATGTTGTTCAGACTGGTCTTAAACTTTTGACCTCAGGGGATCCTCCTATTTCGGCCTCCCAAAACGTTATGTTGGTACAAACTTTTATTGAAGTATAATTTACATTACAGAAGGGGTTGCCTAAGTGGTTCACTAAATTTTTCACAAACTGAATGCATCTATTTAAGCCTCAGCAGACTGAAAAACCAATCAACCAACATTATCAGCACTGAGCAGCCCCCTCAGCCCCCTTCTGGTGCCTGCCTGTGCCCGTGAGCACCCCCACCCAGGCTGACAGCATCCTGACATCTAACCATGTGGGCTGGAGTTCCTGGTTTCTTTGCTTTGTATAAAGAGGGGACGAATGGGATGTGTACCTACAGTGTGTCATCTCTTGTCTCTGGCCTCACTGGCTTGATGCTACCTGTGGGAGGTGTCCTGGTTGCTGTGTCCCTATAGATCATTCATTCTCATGGCTGTGTTGTATTGGCTGGGACTGTTTTTAATGAAGGGAGCTTGGACGCTATGCATTCCCCCGTGTGCTTAGGGAGAGCAGGCATCGGATGGTAAGCTGGTGCTGTGGCTCATGCCTGTAATCCCAGCACTTTGGGAGGCCAAGGTTGGCAGATCACTTGAGGTCAGGAATTCGAGACCAGCCTGGCCAACATAGTGAAACCTCATCTCTACTAAAAATACAAAAATTAGCCAGGCGCTGTGGCACACACCTGTAATCCCAGCTACTCGGGAGGCTGAAGCATGAGAATCACTTGAACCTAGGAGGTGGAGGTTGCAGCAAGCCAAGATCGTGCCGCTGCACTCCAGCCTGGGCAACAGAGCGAGATCTTGTCTGAAAAAAAAAAGGAGAAAGTTCTTGTTAATTTTTTAGGCAAGCAGTTGAGGACACGCATTTCCAGAAGGGCGAGTGTCTGCTGATTGTTGGGCACTCCCAGACTTCTTTCTCTTCCCAGCACCTGAAACAGGGGCCAGGGAGAGTTGGAAGGAAATGCCATGTGATTAAGCCACAGCAACATGAGTGTCCGAAAGCAGAGACCCACAGGCCCCGCACTAGGAGCATAGCCCTGAGCTTAGCCCGCCCGGTGGCACTGTCTGCTCCCATGCCTCTTGGCTGTGTGGGCTGGGCTTTTCACTTGCTCTCTCTGAGCCCAGCCTCACCAGCAGGAAGACGTGAGGACGTCGCTGGCCCGATGGGTTGAGGTGAGGGTGACATGAGGTGAGATTTGTGTGTGCTGAACACAGGGCCTGGTGAGGGGCTCTCAGTAGTGGGAGGCTGATGTTGCAGGGACCAAGCTGTGACGGGGAGAGGGTTGACTGTGCTGCATTTCTCAGCTGACCAGCAGCATCCGAGGGCCTGAAGAGCGAGTGACTCAGGGATTGTCCTTACATGTCAGAGTTAGAAGTCACAGGCGAGTGGGGCTGTTCTCTCTGGGTTTCCCTGTCCTGTTAGGAGGGGCGAGGTTGCATAGGGAAATCTATGGGGAAATGGCGACAAGCGAACTAGAAGTAGCCATTGCAAATTTCCTAGGATTTGCACTGCCAAATGATAAGTTTTAAGGAACACTTGGAGACACGGGGGGAAAGAAGGCTGGGACGCTGCGCCCTGGCACGAACCCCCAACCTCAGTCCTCTGAGCGGCTCCACTGTCCTTGTGCCAGGTGACTTCAGATATGTCCTCATTAAAGCGAGTGCCTGACGTTTCCATTGTCAAGTCAATGATGGCCTCAAGTGCTGACCACTGATGGCCTCTAACCCCTTGGTAAGGGTAACTGCAGCCTAGGAAAGGGTGATCTGATCTTTTTCTTTTTAAAACAGAGATGGGGTCTCGCTATGTTGTCCAGGCTGGTCTCAACCTCCTGGGCTCAAGCAATCCTCCAACCTGGGCCACCCAAAGTATTGGGATTACAGTGGTGAGCCACAGAGGCCTACCCATCTTTTTCTTTTGTGGCTGTTAATGGACAGTTACACCAGTAGAAAGGTCACTGCAGACTTTTTCCCAAGAACAAGGCTCTTCAGTGAACCAGTTTTCCAGCGGATGTGAACTTTGTGCTCACCAAAGCAAGAGGTTTCAAGACAGCAGCCCATGGGGTTGTATCTGATTGGCAGAAATGTGTGCTTTGCGCTGAATTGTTTTAAGAGCGTTTCATGTTGTGACAATTGGATGACCTGGAAAAAAATAGAGCTTCATACCTCACTCAACACAACTGGAACAATTCCAGAATTGCAAATCGATTAGAAGTTTAATGTATAAAATGAATCTATTGGCCGGGTGCAGTGGCTCACACCTGAATCCTACCACTTTGGGAGGCCAAGGCAGGTGGATCGCTTGAGCTCAGGAGTTTAAGACCAGCATGGGCAACATGGCAAGACCCTTCTCTGCAAAAAATGCAAACATTAGCCAGGCATGTTGGTGCTTGCCTATAGTCCCAGCTACTTGCGGGGAGGAGGGAGGATTGCTTGAGCCAGGGAAGTTGAGGCTGCAGTGGGCTGAGATTGTGCCACTGCACTCCAGCCTGGGTGACAAAGCGATACCCTGTCTTAAAGAGTAAAATAGGGCCTGGCGCCATGGCTCATGCCTGTAATCTCAGCACTTTGGGAAGCCAAGGCGGGTGGATCACCTGAGGTCAGGAGTTTGAGACCAGCCTGGCCAACATGGTGAAACCTCGTCTTTATTAAAAAAAAAAAAAAAAAAAAAGTAGGCTGGATGTGGTGGCTCATGCCTATAATCTCAGCACTTTGGGAGACTGAGGCAGGTGGAACACCTGAGGTTGGGAGTTCAAGACCAGTCTGACCAACATGGAAAAAGCCCGTCTCTAGTAAAAATACAAAATTAGCTGGGGGTGGTGGCGCATGCCTGTAATCTCAGCTACTTGGGAGGCTGAGGCAGGAGAATTGCTTGAACCCAGGAGGTGTAGGTTGCAGTGAGCTGAGATCACGCCATTGCACTCCAGCCTGGCCAACAAGAGGGAAACTCCATCTCAAAAAAGAAAAAAAAAGTAAAATCTATTGAAGAAACAGGTAAAAACACTGGAGAATTGTACAAAATCAAGAGGCCATAAAAGAAATCAATTTGATTATATATATATAAATTTTAAACCTCTGCATGGCAAAACCAACAGAAAACCAAAAAAAAAAAAAAAGCCAAAACAAAAAATCCTAAACAAATTCAAAAGATAGATGACAAATTGGGAAAATATATTTGCATCTCATGCTACAAAGGGATAATCTCCCTAAAGAGTGGCACCTACAAATGGGCAAAGGGTATGAACAGGAGTTTCACAAAAAATGCAAAACATGAAAAGATACTCAGCCTCAATGTATGCCAGTAAGTATAGAAAAATATTGAAGTTACCCTGAGATTTTTCACATTTCAGGCTTGCAAGGTTTAAAATTTTTTATGACACTGGTTTTTTCTTTTTTTAGACGGAGTCTGCTTTGTTGCCCAGTCTGGAGTGCAGTGCTGTGATCTTGGCTCACCGCAACCTCCGCCTCCTGGGCTCAAGTGATCCTTGTACCTCAGGCATCTGAGTAGCTGGGATTACAGGTGCACACCACCATACCCAGCTAATTTTTGTGTTTTTGGTAGAGATGGGGTTTTGCCATGTTGGCCAGGCTGGTCTCAAACTCGTGGCCTCAAGTGATCTGCCTGCTTCAGCCTCCTAAAGTGCTGGGATTATAGGCATGAGCCACTGTGCCTGGTCTTGTGGGTGACATTTTGAAGAAAA
>CAUYQU010033069.1:0-10451 GCA_963574635.1 Cheracebus regulus
AGCACCGTAGAGTCCACTCTACCACCACGGCACAGCACCGTAGAGTCCACTCTACCACCACGGCACAGCACCGTACAGTCCCACTCTACCACTATGGCACAGCACCATAGAGTCCACTCTACCACCACGGCACAGCACCGTGGAGTCCCACTCTACCACCACGGCACAGCACCGTAGAGTCCACTCTACCACCACGGCACAGCACCGTAGAGTCCACTCTACCACCACGGCACAGCACCGTTCAGTCCCACTCTACCACTATGGCACAGCACCATAGAGTCCACTCTACCACCATGGCACAACACCGTAGAGTCCACTCTACCACCATGGCACAACACTGTAGAGTCCCACTCTACCACCATGGCACAGCACCGTAGAGTCCCACTCTACCACTATGGCACAGCACCGTAGAGTCCACTCTACCACTATGGCACAGCACCGTAGAGTCCACTCTACCACCATGGCACAGCGCCGTAGAGTCCCACTCTACCACCGTAGCCCAGCGCCGTAGAGTCCCACTCTACCACCGTAGCCCAGCGCCGTAGAGTCCCACTTTCCCACCTTAGCCCAGGGCCATAGAGAGTCCCACTCTACCACTGTAGCACAGTGCCACAGAGTCCCACTGTACCTATAGCACAGCACGATGGCAGCCCACTGTAGGGTACCACCGTGGTACATTGCCATGGAGACCCACTGTAGGGTACTCTCCAGTGTCACCATAAAACAGCACCGGGGGGCCCTCTTCGGAGTCCTTCCCTTCAGGGCCATGTGAGGAAATTCACCACTTCCCTGTCCCGCCAGCCCATTGTCCTCTGCTTCCAACTCAGGTCCCGTTCTTTTCCTCTTCTCACAGATGTGGACGAGTGTCAGGACAATAATGGTGGCTGCCAGCAGATCTGTGTCAACACCATGGGCAGCTACGAGTGTCAGTGCCACAGTGGCTTCTTCCTTAGTGACAACCAGCATACCTGCATCCACCGCTCCAATGGTGAGTATGGCCTGTGCTGAGCAGGCGTGCCCCTCCCCTCAAGATGGGCAGCCCCCAGAGTCCCCTTCTCCACATCTCAATTCCAGGGCCCTCAAGGTCAAGGCTGGGGATGTGGGTGGTACTCTGAATGGCTGTTTTGCACGTCTGGTATTGGTTCTGCGTGGGCCTCCTTCCAGCTCCTTCCCTCTGCCAGCCACGCTAGGGCTGCGGGTGTTTCTCGTGTTTATATGTGGGGCCGCAAGTGGTACGTGTGACCAGAGGAGCTGTTTTCCTTTCTGGGTTGGGGCTGACTGTGGCTGGGAAGAGTGGGGCACCATTCTCCGCAGGTTCCTTCTCCAAAGGGGGCTTGAGGCTACCTAGGCTGTGTGCCAGCTTCTCTGTCTCCGTGAGCCTGGCGGCACCAGCGCCTCCCTGCAGAATGTTCATTGGGTTTCCCGCCAGGAGAAGGTCCTTGTGGTCAGGAGCCTGTTTTTTAGAGGCCAGGCGGGATGGCAGGTCAGCCTGGGGAGGGGCAGAGGGCCCCAGGAAGACACCTCACCAGCTGGAGCACTAGATGGCAGACCCAGGCCGAAGTGGACCCTGGCCGCCAGCCAAGCCCAGCAGGTGAAGGCTCATGGTGTTAGGGCCTCAGTGGTCAGATCCTGGAGTTTGTGCTCAGGGCAGCAGGCCTGTGAGGTGGTGGCAGAGCTGGCCAGAAAGCTAGGACACACGTGCTTGGTGGAGAGAGGCTTCCAGGCAGAGCAGCATTTGGAGAGGCGCAGGGCCTCTCTTGCTTAAGGCAGTACAAGGTTCGGCGTCTTGAGGCAGGGCTGGCTGCTGCACAGAGTGAACTGTGAGGGCAGAGGGAGGAGCCGAGGCTCCCGGGCCTGGCTGTCGTGAGCTGTCAAGGGAATCGATGTAAGGAAGAAGGCCAGGACTGCCCCAGCTGGAGCACGCCCCCATTGCTGACCCTTGACAAGGAGGGGGCGCTGGAGGCTTGCGGGCGTTCCTGGAAAGGTCGCACCTCTCTAGTACACAGTCCCCGTGGAAGGCTCAGAGAGGGTCCACACTGAGAGGTGGGGAGCCAAAGGGCACGCACGGTATTCCAGGCCAGCTGGAAGCCCTCCCCTGGGCGGCTCCGCTGACTGCTCCCCAGCTTCCTTGCCCACAAAATGGGGACTAGGTGCTACCCGGCAGGCGTTCGGAGAGGGAACAGGACCCTGGGATGAGGTACCAGCCTCCCGTGAGCAGGCAGGAGGCTGTGACGTGCGACTCTGCCGGTGCAGGCATGAGTTTCATTAGAAAACAGTTCCTGAGAAAGTGAAAGCAAAACATGTAAAGTCCTCAGGATAATAAAGCGGAAAGGCTCAAACGGGCCCCCTAGAATGCTCAGTGTTTATTGCCTCGAAGACAGGACGGGCCTGCTCATCACGGCTCTGTGGTGTCCCCGGAAGGACTTAAGTGCGAGCTCTGTGGCTCCTGGCACTTGCTGTTGTCACGTTGTCCACACTCCACCCAGGTGACTCTCCCGGGCATCAAGAGTTCATTTTGTGTCTTCTAAGACCTCCCAGTGGTGGGCCGTGGGGCCAAGCTACCCACGATAGAGGCAAACCCTGTAAACCAGGACTCTGAGCCCAACAGATTGTATAAAAAGCAGATTTCTGGGGACAGAGTGAGCAAGTGCGGGGAGGGGCCCCTGCTTTCATCAAGGGAGGGGACTTCACAGAGGGACCGCTCGGAGCAGGCCGTGAAGTCCCAGGCCAGGCTGTGTGTGCTCTGTTCTTTTGACACGCGGCTTTCTCCCCAGCAGGGGCCCCGGTTGAAAGGAGGGTGTGCGGCGGGAAGGTCACACCCGCAGCTACGGCCTGTTTCTTACAGGTTTGGCCTGTAAGCATCTGCTGTGCTGAGGCCCAGGGTTTGGGAGGGGATGATGTGGGAGCAGCGACAGCAGCTGCTGCTGGGGCCACACCTACCCTGAGCCGGACACGGCCCTGAGCGCTGCCCAAAGACCAACTCACTCCTCCCTCACCGCTGCTCGGCGAGGCTGGACTGCGACGCTGAGGACGCCAAAGCCCAGTTAGGGAAGAGGCAGAGCCGGGATCCGAGCCAGGCACACTAGCCACGGGGCTTGCTCCTCGGGAGGTGGTGAGGGGCGTGAGGGAAGAAGTGGGTGGTGGGGCAGACCGTGCTAGAGCTTATGAGAAAGTCAGGCGGGAAGCTCATGGGGAGTGTGCCAGGCCAGGTGTGTGCAAAGGCCCTGGGGTGGGAACGGGCACACGAAAAGCAGAATAAAGGGCGGGATGGAGACACAGAGCACGCGAAGCAGGAGTGGCCCAGGGTGAGGGGGTTGGGACTGGACAACGTGGGGCCTGGTGGGCCGCGGCAGGAGTTTGGATTTCAGCTGTGGGAAAGCTGGTTAAGCAGAGGTGGAAGTGGTACTTAGGGAAGAGGGGGGCCATCTGGGGGAGCGCCGACACTTCCAGGGGCTGGCATCACATAAATTGTGCAGTGGCTGGTGTTGGGTAGGACCCTGGGCACACATGACTCACTCCACCCAGATGCCCCAGGCGACCAGATCCTGATTTTTAAGGAAGCCAGGAATCCAGGTTTAACCAGAATATGGATTTGGGGGCCTCAGTCCCAGTCTGCATTGACCAGCATGTTGGCTAAAAAAGTGCCTTCTCTCCTTAGGATCTTTGTGTGGCCTCTCCTGATTTTTTAATCTGGGCAATGAAACCAATCTTAAAAAACAACTTATCAGATTGCTCTTGAAAGACAAGCTGCAGCATTCCCAGGGTTTCCACGGCTGTGTGGAAGACCCAAAGAGGGCAGAGCGCGCACACAGCACACGGGCCAGCTGCCCCTGAATGCCCATGGGGAGAAAGGGACCTGGGGACTAGGCAGGTTGTCTGCCTCTCTGAGCTTCAGTCTGTTGTAACAGTTGCCCACCATTAGTGTCAACTGCAATAATGATCGTTCCAGCTCCCAGTGAGAGCATGTCAGAGGAGCTTGTTTTGTACACAAGTGACCTCTGATTCCCACAGCTCCTGGGAGGGCTGGTGGGTCCAGAGCCATTTGGCAAATTAGATTCCTCCTATCACCTGACTCTGCCTAATGCCTGTCCAGCTTTTTGGAGCCTACCCCTGAACAGGGAGAGAAGCACACAGGCTGGTTTTGATTAGATGGAACCAGATGCGTGAGAGGGGTTGGCCCAGGTCAGTCCAGGCTCCCGGCTGAGAAACACAGGGCTCAGCCTTTCTGAGGGCCCCACTTCCTAGGCGCCAGTGCACACCCTGGCCCAGGGCGTGGCTGTGGCCCGGACTAGGCTTGGGAGGATTAGGCTTTCAGCTCCAGTTCTCCACACGCTTTGCCAGTCACTCTGACCTCTTTGGATGTTTTCAGCTGTAAAATGGGCCTAACTGTCAAATTTTCCCCATTAGCGGGGGAATGCTCCATTGCTATCAAGGGCAGCACCTGTCCTAGGAGTGGTGACTGATGCAGGAGCTTCTTCAGGTCTTTAGAACACAGGCTTGATTTGCGGGACACACATAGGCTGCTCCTCTGTGCCCACACTGGGCGGAAGGGAAGCAGAGATGTTGGGATCTGGCCGGTTTCCCTCTGCTCAGCACTTCCCAGCACTGGTTCCAGCCCCATGATAGCCCCGCCTACCTCCCACTCAGCCCAGCCGGATAAGTGCTTACAATCCCACCTCTGGCCACAGCCCCAGGGGCCTTCCCGCTGCCCCCATCACAGCCTTGCCCCTGGTATGCCCAGAAGGTAGCACCTTCAGGCTCTCTCCCTCTCCCACACTGCTCTTCTTGTCTGTAGCTTCTGAGGGATTGATGCCATAGGAAGCTTTGGCCTCCTGGAGGAATTTTCTCCTTTTCTGTCAATGAAGAATTCTTTCTTTCAGTCTGACCAGAATCCATCCAGGAGTAGAAAGGGCTCTGGAAGGCCTCAGTCTTACTAGCCACGTGATTGCAGGTCACTTGTATTTGCTCGCTCATTCATTCATTCATTCGTGTGCCAGGTGCTCTGCTAGTCCCTAGTATCCGAGGAATGGTCCCCTGTGCAGCTTTCAGTCTGGAAAGGGGATCGAGTGCTACACAGGGGTGCTGAGAGATGCTATACAGTCATGAGCTCAGGGAAAACACTCTGGGGATTCTGTGGCTTTGGTTTTCTCATCTGAGCAGTGAGACGTTCACGACGTGGTCTCCTCCTCCACCTGGTGAAGTATTGCTACTCTGAGGGCACAGCACTGGCACTGGGCCACACTGGCTGCCAGCAGCCTTGGGTTTGCGATGCCCCTGGCCCTCCGTGCAGGAGGCTGTTGTACAGGGCTCTACTCTGAAGCCTCACCAGACGCCCACTGTGGGCTGGCCTCAGCTTTGGTGGAAGGCACCAGAGTGAGAGAAAACGTCACCTTGTCTCCATCATTGTAGGAAGCAACACAGGCTCACAAGGGGGCTTCAGGCCCAGCGGCCTAGGCTGGAACCCCAGCTATACCAGGGACTAGCTCGTGACCTTGAGCAAGTCATTCAGCTTCTCTGTGTCTTACCTTTAAAATGGAGATAGTCATAATACCTGCTTCATAGAGTTTAAAAGGTATTGAAAAGACAGTGTCAATAAACATGGGCTCTTATTAATGGTATTTGTGACAGATGAGGAAACCGAGGCCCCAAGAGAGCAGGGCCTGGCCCAGGGCCCCACAGCAAGCCAACAGCAGAGTCAGGACCTGGGAGCTCTCGGAGTGAGGCTCTGCTGACGAGTGCCAGGTGCTGTTCCCCAGGTGCTGTTCCGGAGCCTGCGCATTCCGCAGAGGAGAAGGGAGAGGAGCAGGAGGCCGGTTTTGTCCTCAAGGAACTAGCAACTGGTGGTCCTTGCATCTGGGTTCATCTGTGAAAAGGGCAGTACATGCCAACACCTGGGGCCCAACGAGATGGCATTGTCCCTCATTCATCAGCTGAGTGCCCGCACCTGTCCAGCCTCAGGGCAGCCCTCCAGATTGCCCAGCCACCCATCCTTCCTGCAGAGGTTTGAGTGCTGGGCACAGAGAATCACGAGTCACAACAGAGAGGGAGCACCAGGGCCCTGCTCCTCCCCCGCCCTGTCTACCTGCACCTCCCACATTTACTCCTCAGTGACAGCAGCCCACCCATGGACAGCCCATTCTGAGCTGAGCCCCCAGGAAAAATTGTTGGGCTCTGCCTCTTCTGTGCACCAGTGGCACCCTGCGTCCCCTGCCCCCTATTGTCACTGGTGGCAAGCTCCAGAAAGTGGCTTTCTGCTTTGTGGGGCCTGTGGCCCTGCAGCTTGGGAGCTCCCTGAGGGCAGGGACTGTGTTCCCCACGTCTCTGAGTCCTGCTGCCAACTTGGGCCTTTGGAAAGGACAGAGGAAGGAAGGAAGAAATAAAGGAAGGCGGGCATGGGCGGAGCCAGGACGGGACTGGGAACAAGGCAGGGTGGTGAACAGCTCAGTGTGGATGTTGAGCGTCGGAACAGCACTCAGCTCACAGCGCCCTCGGGTCGCGCTGTTAGATACTGGTTGGTGTGGGCTGGTGGACCGTGTGGTTGGGCCGAGCAAGGGGCCAGATAATAGGGGTCCTCTATCGATGAGGGCCCCTGTTTGGGAGAAGTCAGCCACATGCACAGAAAGCCTGCTGTGCAGCTGCTCGGCTGGAGTTTTATGCAGTGGAACAGGCCATGGGGCAGGCTGAGGTTCTCCTCGCAAGGACTCCATGAGTTTACCCAAGTGTGTTTTGCCTTCTGGTTAAAGTTGGGAGTTTGTTTAAACACATGTATCAAACACATGTATCAATACGTATGGGAAATCTCATTGCCCTCCCCCTACAGGTATTCCTCGTGGGACTCAGGCCCACTGTTCACAAAGCTCAAGACTTGGCATCAAGCGTGATGTTGGCCCCAGCCAGAGTCAGAGGCGGGGCCAGCAGTGGGAAAGCTTGGCGTCCGGGGTCAGTCCCTTGTGTGAAATGTGACGATGATGATAGCAAGAGCCACATCCAATGCATGCTTGCATGTGCCAGGCCCCGCTACCGGGCACTTTCCACACACTGCCATTCATTGAGTTCTTGCAGTGCCCCATTTTCCAGATTAAGAAACTGAGGCACTGAGAGGTTAGGAAACTTGGACGAGGTTGCCCATGGCTTCGGGAGACTGGGGGATCTGCCAATCTGGCCCCAGAGCCCGGGCTCTTTACTGCCTGGTGGTAAAGAGAGGAGCAACAGGGAAGGTTCTGAAACCCCCCCTCAGCCATAGGCCCAGGTGTGGTGAGACTTGGGCAGGACCTGAGGTTCAGCAGAGATGCCTTCTCAGCTGGCACCACCTGCAGTTCCAAGCACCGAGTACGCCTCTTTAAGCACCAAGAGTTCAAAAGCCATCTTGTAGGAGAAGTTTTCTGCAGTGTGGCAAGCACTTTCCCCCTCCACGGGAACAGCCTGAGTGGGGTTGGCCTCTTCCTTCCTACAGGTTAGGATTCTGGTGGTGAGCTCAGCTATGGAGACAGAAAACGGTTGTTGATGTTTATCCCCACACTGAATGTCCCCAGACCTCTGGCCTAAAAGTAAACGCTTTTCTTTTGACACTGCTGTTATGAACTGTTAAGTACCCCTGTGTTGTAGTGGGGCTTGCTCTGACGATCACAGCATGTTTTTCCTTACACAGACCAGGTGAGAGGCTGAGGGCTCAGGCTTGCAGATAAAGTGTGTGAGCTTTAGAGCAGCCGTGTGCCTCATGGGAGCCATTTCTACTCATTTTGGAGTATTTGCTCGATGACCTCTGGTTAAATTATTTTGCTTATAAAACCCATGCATGAAGTATTTAGGGGGGTCCGTTCATTTTATCTGTAAGCTTGCAAGAGTAAATACCAAACTATAACTAGAGTCAAAACAATAGGATTTTTTTTAGAACTTTTTATTTTGAAACAATTGTAGATTCATAAGAAGCTGCAAAAATAGCAAAGAGTGGTCTCAGGTGCCTTTCACCCAATTTCCCCCAGTGGTGACATCTTCCACACTAGAGTTGAATATCAGCCAGTAGCTGGACGTTGGTACAGTGTGTGAGTGTGGCTCATGCCATTCATGACATGCAGCCCCACATCACCACCACCAAAGTCAAGAATTCCCATTTTATTATAATTGAATAAGATCCAAACCAGTACGCTTGTGAGAATGAAAGGAGACACTATTATTAATTATGCCAGGGCTGTGGGTACCAACTGGGACTGTCACATAGGGTCACCCTAATATTGCTTCATTTAATCCCTCGAACGCTCATGTGGGTGCTAATATTATCAATTGTAATTCCTCGAACCCTGTGAGCTGCGTACTGGCTGCTCCCCTGTTACAGATGTGAGTCAGAAGCTCAGAGAGGCAAATAGTGTGTCCAATAGTGGCAGGACTGGAACCCGGGTGGTGTGGATTCAAATCCCAGCCCTCTCCCATGGCTGCCTCTCAGGATTTAAAGGAATTGCAACTGCCCCTATGGTTTCTCCCTTTTTTCAAGTGTGGAAATTGGGTTCTAAGGAGAAGAGAGACCTTCCTGCCTAATATGCTGATCAGCCTGTGGTGCCCAAATCTGCATGTGCCTGGGCAGAGCGTGCTGGATGAGGAGCAGGGCTGGGGGCTTGGCCAGTGGACTGCTCAAGGTAGAGGAAGCTGAGCTCAGGGCTGGAGCCAGTGGGGTGTGGAAGGGGCAGGAAAAGCCCACAGGAGGCCAAGGCGGGGGCTCACACCTGTCGTCCCAGAACTTTGGGAGGCTGAGGTTGGTGGATCACTTGAGGTCAGGAGTTTGAGACCAGCCTGACCAACAGGGAGAAACCCCATCTCTACAAAAAATACAAAAATTAGCCAGGCATGGTGGTGCACTCCTGTAATCACAGCTACTTGGGAGGCTGAGGCAGGAGAATTACTTGAACCAGGGAAGCAGAGGTTGCAGTGAGCTGAAATCATGCCACTGCACTCTAGCCTGGGTGACAGAGTAGAACTTCATCTCAAAAACAAGGGGGAAAAAAAGAAGCCTGCAAGAGCAGATGGCCTCTGAGGTGGGGCCAACTGATGGAGAGAAGGTGGGTGGTCGGCAGACAGGGGGCGAGAGTGACAAAGGCAGGATGCTGTTGGAAGGGTTGAGGGGGAGATTGGGTAGCAGCAGGGGGTTGTGGTAGAAATAAAGGGCAAGGGGCTGGCAGGGTCATCTGGGTTCAGACCTTGGTGGAACACAGTGGATTGGGGGCAGCTGACCTTGAAAAACAACTTCAAGTAGGGCTCTGAAGACAGGAAGTCAGAAACCCTGGGTAGAGGTGCAGGCCTGCCTTGTTTGTCATTTCCTGGAATGGTGTCTGGAACAGAGAGAATCCTTAGACGCCATCCACTGGCCTGTGCCATCTGACTCCAGGCAGTTCCGTGGTTGCCCCAGGTCCACGGCGCCTGCTGGGAGGGGTGCCTGTGTCCATCCTGGTGTCTGTCTGTTTCTGTCTGGGCCTCTCTAGAGGGTGCTTCAGCCCCTTCCCTGTGCCTGACACCTCCTTTGTAGGTGCTTTGGATTCTCTTCCAACCTAGCTGAGACCCCAGGGCCACTGCCTCTCAACTCCCTTCTCAACTCCCTTTGCCCTGTTGACCGTCCAGCTGCTCCCGCTACCTGGGTCCCTCCTTCAGGCCAGCCTGTCTTCACACCATGGCCAGGGGTCCTCTGACACCTAAGATTCCAGCTTGTTCTGGTTGGCCAGAGGAGTTATTCTCCCAGCAGTCATGGTTACCCACAGGAGAGAGCGGGCCAGGAGCCTGAAACCAGGCCCAAAGCTGGCAGAACTCAGAGGGACAGGACTCTGTCTAGCAGGAATTTGGACTGTGTCGTGACAGGGAAGGAGTGCCTTGTGAGCTATAAGGAGAAGGAGTGTGATCCCATTTTAGGAAGACCACATTTGCCTCAGTGGTACAGATGAAGCAGGGAGTGGGCCAGAGAGATCACTGGAAGCCATCAGTGTCAGAACCCATGCAGGGACAGCAAGGGGAGAGGGCGGGATGGCTGAGGGGGAAGGGAGGTGACAGGAGGGTGGCTGAGGAGGTGACAGGAGGATGGCTGAGGAGGAGGTGACAGGAGGGTGAATGAGGGATGTGACAACAGGGTGGCTGAGGGGGATGTGACAACAGGGTGGCTGAGGGGGAGGTGACAGGGTGGCTGATGGGGAGGTGACAGGAGGGTGACGGGGAGGTGACAGGAGGGTGGCTGGGGGGAGGTGATAGGATGGCTGAGGAGGTGACAGGAGGGTGACTGGGAGAGGTGATGGTGTCTGAGGAGGAGGTGACAGGAGGGTGTCTGAGGGGGCAGTAACAGGAGGGTGGCGGAGGGGGAGGATGAGTGAGGGGAAGGGACAGGAGGAGGGGTGAGGGGAAGGGACAGGAGGAGGGGTGAGGGGAAGGGACGGAGGAGGGGTGAGGGGAAGGGACGGAGGAGGGGGGAGGGGAAGGGA